>JADGIL010008136.1:0-17351 GCA_020352625.1 Cactoblastis cactorum | reverse complement strand
AGAAAAAACTTATAAAAAAAATCGTTTTGGTATTGGAAACGGGTAAATACTACTATGCAATTTGAAAAATGCAATTATTTTGAAATTACAGACAGACACTCCAATTTTATTTATTTGTGTGATATAATATGGCCGCTAAAAAAAGCGTTTGTGTCATCTTCAAAAATCCTAATAGTAAATTTATTTGCAAACTCGTTGAGTTTTGTGTATAGCACAGCAATATCCAGTGGGACAATACCGGCTTAAGCTCGCTTTTGAAGTCGGCGCACTCGTAAGCCGCTAAGTTTACGGCTATTGTTCAAATTAAGACCAGCCCTTCAGAGCTTGTATCGCCGAAATTGAATTTTGAGACACCTTTGTCATACGATACTGTGGCATTTGAAAGTGGTCTCGATTTCTGGCGGAAAAAGAATTTCTAACCCTTCCAAAGCCGTTTTTTGGTAAGTGATTAATTGAATCAATCACTTGTTTGCTTAAAGCCTCTTTGAAAGGGGTAAAAAATTAATGAAAGGGTATTTTTTTTTTTGGATATTCACCTGTAAGTAGTTCTGTACCTGATCTTTGAATCACATATTTTTACTGTTTATCACATAAAATAACAAATAGAAACAAATTCTTAAAGTTTGATGACCAAACTCGGTTTTCGTTCGCGACATTAGTTCAAATAAATCCCACATCGCCGTTCCATGGTATATAATAAAACAATCCGTATAAACGAAAACTGCAAATTTAACCACCCAAAACGGCGTTTAAAAGTTTCCACGATCACGTACGACAAATCCTAATTCTGAAGGCTCTAAAGCTGTGCGGGACAGGGCCCCGGTAATTTTATGTGTAGTAAACGGGACGTGCGGACGACACCTCGAACAGGGTGGGGTGTGTGAGCAATTAGGAGATCCCAGGTGGCGACTGAGCGAAACTAGCCTGAATTATCTGCTTAAGGGCAGGATTCAGAGATGCTGTTGTACTGAATGCGGTATGCGTTTCATTAGCTTTGGTTTTCTTTTGGTGATTGATGACATTGTTGTCAGTTCCGATTGTCATCATTTCACTCAAATATAATGATAATTGGAATTACCTTTGGTTTAAATCTAATTTTTAATACCAATCTTTTCTTTAGGCACGAATAAGAGCAGAAGGCATGAAAGATAACCGATAAAAAGATTTCATTCAATTCACTAAATTCAGATATCATCTATACCTATTTCGATGTTGAGATTACTGACATGGTTTATCATAAAACACGCAAGAACTTTGAAAATCCTAATTTTAAAGCCTCTAGAGCTAAATAATCCTATCTCATGACAAATTATAAAAGGTCAAGCGGGTTTTTCTTACTAAAAAAGGGACTTTAAATATTGGGCAGGCGACTTGAAAAGGAAATTAGACGTACAATACTCGAGTTTAGTAATTAACACACTCGATATTTATATAGTTGAAAAATAAAGAAGGCGACCACGAACCGTGAAAAGCAGTATTGACAGCTCCCCTTAAAAAAAACCAACGACTTGCTAAGGGTTGCCGAAGCCCGATGGATACGGGCGGTCCAAAATCGGTCACTATGGGTGAGACCTTTGTCCAGCAGTGGATTTTTCATGACATGTAAAATTAATTATCTTCTTCATGTCAGCCGGCAAAAATCCGCTGCAGAAGACAACTGACAAAGTAGCTGCAGTGATGTGTTATAAAATTCAACAATTACATCTTTTAGCACCATCCAGTGTCCTGAGATCTCTTCTATTGCGTTCAGTAAGTGCCCTAGTCGTCCGCTGTAAACAGCCGGGTAAAGTTTAAACGTCAGACTTCAGGGCAAGTTATTAGGGTCACCAGTGACATATGCCCGTTGTGTACACATGCTCAACGGAGGAAAGAAAATAAGGCGGTATTAAAGCTGATTTAGTATGGGCTTGTTGATTAAATTTTCGCTGTAAATTTAGATATAACTCGCTCTTGTCAGTTGTCAAAAAGTGAAAAGGATTTTTTTCAACTTAGCTTCTCATTTGGCAACAATCAATCACTTATCAAAATTTCGAGCTTTTCAGTTCGTGTTTCGACAAACGTCAAACGTGGATACAATAGAATATTCTCCTATCGGGAACTGATATAGATAGTCTAATAACTGGTTTCATAGTACCATCATTTCCATAGTTTCCACATAAATGCATGCGATAATAGAACAGATATCTTACATGTGTGATTGTAGGAGAATTAGCATTTCTGTCATACTCCAATGACCGTAGATTTGGCACCAGATTGCCATTTCTATGTAAACTACTAAGTTATTAGACAAAATAGCATATGTTTATTGTTAGATCAAAGTGACTACCTACTAAATAACATTATACACTCATAATTATATCAGTATTGAGTACCTATAAATTTCATTTATAAGAGCGGTAAGTGGCGACAGTAAATAAACATACAAATATAAGCTGCTGATAGAAACGACACAGTAAATAGTATTGATACGATTTTTAACATAATTTGCAAGCAAATATCAATGTCTTTTGTGGAACCACAGCAGGTGAACACTTTATTTTCATAACATAATAAAAGTAAGCTGTTTTTAGACTTTGAATTGAACGTTTATTTTTTGTCAATAAAGGCTTTTTTTATATATAGGTACAAATCACACAAATTGTGTTAGCCCCAAGCTAAGTTCGAGACTTGTATTATGGGAGACTAACTCAACGATACTATATTTTATAATAAATACATATATAGATAAACATCCAATACGCAGGCCAATTAGGAAAAGGTCATTTTCCATCATGATCTGACCGGGGATCGAACCGGGGACCTCCTGAGTATCGGTCAATTACGTTAACCGCTACACCACGGAGGTCTTTATTTATTCAAAGCTATCAAAGAAATTGGTCTATAACACCAACAATTAAGATTCAAATACATTAAATCCACATACGCTGCAAACGTGCGCGAGATAAAAATTGAATATTCCATAGATGGGAGTGATGACGCATTACCGGCCGGGATGATCCGGACCGGGCCGGATTTGGCGGCGGAAAATTGCAGCCGGATGATCGATGGCTGCCCAGATGTCGTTCGTGATTAGGCGCCCTTAGAAGAAAGCACCGATCGTTTAGAAATAGTTCTACTAATATTAAAAATGCAATATGACGCGTTTACAGATGTCAGACGTGACAAAGCCAATAAATGCTGTGGTATTTAGTAGGTACAATTTTTTTAACACTTGTATACTTGACCTGTCTATATTTACATACATATGCAAAAAAGTCTGATTATAATTGCAATAAGATTGAAAGATGACATAATTAAATGTACATAAGTATATTTTATTCGGTTTACTCACGTGAATTTTTTGTTTGTCGGTATCGCCGACCGTTTCGGCCTATTCAGAAGGTCATCTTCAAGGCGATAAGGTACTAGGAACGTCGCGACGCGGATGTTCACGTAAGTAAACCGAATAAAATATATATTAAGTACATATTTAATTAAGTACATTTATTGTAAACTATTGTACATAATTTAAGTACATTTAATTATTGTAATAAGATTTAGAAAAAGAAAATGTTATTACTCTATTGTTTAAGAGTATGTATTCGAATTGTAAAGATTTAATTGTCCCATCAATCACTCGCTAACAAAGACTCCAAATTAAGCCTAAGAATTTATAATCTTTCATCTTTTAGAATTATTACTTGGCAGACCATATTTGAAAGATTTTATAATCTAATTCCTTATTATTTACCTGAGCGACTAAGCTCCGCTCGGTGTTTTTATGACATCAGAATTTCTATGAATATATTTTTTTATATTTAAAAATGATAAACTACGAAAATATAGTATAATGTTTTTCCAAAAAAAAAAAAACTGTATATAGTTGTAAATCGAACCTAGAACGCTGGCTTGATAAGCAAGCATGTTGACCACTGGATCAACAATTCCGCTGATAGTCGTTTCCGAAAAGGCGTGACAAATATATATACTTATACAAATATTGCTCGTTTAATAGTATAGGATGTTATGGAAACAATGAGTCAGTTATAAATGAAAACTCAATGAATAAATGCTTGAAATGCACTCAAACTTTAGCTTTCTATAAACAGTGTTCTGCATTTAAACGTACGTGTTGCCAGATCTGAAGGAACACAGTAATTACGGGAAAAGAAGGGTGTGCGAAAGAAGTGGGTGTATGTGTTTGGGCAATTTACGAACATAAGGGGCCGTCTTTTGTAATAAACTCGCGTTCTTAGCAAACGAAACGTATATTATTTTTGTAGAGTTGCATTCAACCCTTGTAGAAACCATTTGTTTGCTTCGTACCAAAATACGTTGAGCAGAAGAATTCTTAAGAGTCAAGAAAGTATTCATGAATACCAAAAGTCGTATTAATGCAGTAAACGGAAAGAAAATTGTTTTAAATAACTAAAATAATGTTAACAAAGAAAAAACAGAGAAAAGTATTTTAGAAGTAAAGCTGGAGGGATAACTTAAAGTAATCTAAACTAAAATATTAAAGCCTTACCATTATATATAACGAAAAGAACAATAAAACGATCACCGCAGACAAAATATGAACAAAGCGACCACTCAAGACAAAAGGATAGTGGAAAGTAATATTGAAAAATGCAATAATCTCGCATAACAATATTTCAAAGGCATTTGCGAGATACAAAAAGTCGAAGTCGCTTTTGCTAATATCGGTAGCATCTAAAACTATATAAGAGACTAGTTTTTTCCACGGCTATGCTCGCCTCCTACAATTCCCGATTCCGCGTGAATTTTGCATATTCTCGTCTTATCAAGCACCTATTTTTTCGTGGGAAAAATCCTCATGGATACCCTTCGCCCTGGGGAGACGAAGGGGTATGGACTCTTACCGACTAAAAACCCCACGATGTTCCTTCTTGTCTATTGCCGGGATGCGGGATTCGCTCTCACATTCACCGCTTTTCCGACAGACGCTTGCCGATGTCCACCGGCAAGTCCCTGGCCCCAATGCAAGCAATCTTAGCAAGCACCTGCGTCCTAAAAGGAACCCCAACCCCGAGTAATTATAGTTTTTAAGATATCATGATAAATGATTATTTTTCGCTTTTAATATATTTATATAGAAGAAGATATAAAGTATTTAATAAGTCTGACAAAGTTGCAATAATGATCTTGACTGTCACAATCCAAAGGGCAAACCAGAAACAAATCTACGATAGGTTTGAATGAAGTTGGTTAAAAATTCTAATGCATTTTATGTAGAACTAAATTATACATGATTACAACATAAGGTTTCGTCTGCCAAACTAGGTATCGTGAATGAAATTAAGCCAATTTATTATTCGAAATATGTAGGTTTCATTTTAGCTACATTCAGTAGTTTCGATTAACAATTCTCTATTTATTACAATTTGTTATTTGCCATTAAAAATATTAAATTAGACAGAAAATAATTCGAATCTCAATATTGCTAATTGAATGAGATCTAAAAACTGGATGAAATCTGAATGAAGTGTACAGAGCCATTTTTAAATTGCTTTCTTTTTTTCGGCTCTTTCACTCACCAACCAATATTAATATTATAAAAGTAAAAGTGTGTTTGTTTGTCCGTCTTTCACGTCAAAACGGAGCAACGGATTAGTATGATTTGTATGTAGAGGCTGGAGAGTGACATAGGCTCCTTTTTTATTTTATTTAACGCTAGTGAAGCCACGGCTAGTAAAGCAAAAGCTAGTAATGTATAAACAATTAAATATATTTGTCGTAGTGTTTTGTACAGTCAATAAAAACGAACTGGGAGATCATTAGAGATCTATCTACTAAGGAACCTTATAAATAAATGTCTACCAATGGACAAAAAGGAGCGCTGGGCAAGTGAAGATAATTTAATTTCAATGCTTTTGCAAAAACTTAGTAAGAAAAAGTATCTTGGGCTAGTTCTGGTGCAAGATTATGTCTGTTGATGAATTGAAAACATCGCCTTTTAACATTGTTAAGAAATTTAATATCGAGTAAAGTTATTCCTTTGATAACTGCGAACTATCTTAGCTCGGAGCAATGTTTATTGGAACAGCATTGAGCTTTTCAAACGAAAACAATCTTTACTACACAGTATTCGATTTTAAATTGTATTCGTACTTTTATTCTTATATACTATGTCGATTAAGTAGACGACCTCCGTGGCGTAGCGTTAACGTGGCTGACCACTGCCCAAGAGGTCCTGGATTCGATCCCTGGTCAAATCATGATGGAAAATCATCTTTTTCTAATTGGCCTAGGTCTTGGATGTTTATCTATATATGTGTTTGTTATATACTATTATATTGTTGAGTTAGTATCCCATAATACAAGTTTCGAAATTAGTTTGGGGCTAACTCAATCTGTGTGATTAGTCCCTATAATTATGATGTCGAAGTATTATAGAATGCAATGCAATTAATTTATACAAATTTAGCTATGAAATAACTGACCACTCGAAGACATACCGCACTCGAAGGCTCTCCGAATAGTCAAATACCCAAAAGATTAAGGTCAATTATCTTGCTGTGACTACTACAAATAAATTAGTATATTCAGAGCTATTAATTAGCAACCGGTAACTTAGTAGCCTGTGGTCGAGAGACCCCTGAATTTGGCAAGACTTAACACAGCGTCACACCGGGAAAGTTGGGGTAGTCATTGTATTCAATTACGGCCCGGCGATTCTAACTTAGTGTGACTGTGTTTCAACAATTTCTAACTAATTCACATGACTCACAACTAAGAAGCGAGAAAAAAGTACTTTGTATAGTAACCTTAATTTCCTTTTGTCTTTGTTAGTTTAAAATGGTTTTTTCACACAATGACTAAACCTAGAAATTACTTGAATAAATATCTCCATGGTTTTTATATACATACTACCGACCCTTTACCGATCCGCCCCAGCTTTGCACGAATTTAAAAACTTGTGAAAGTTTTTAAACTCGTGCGCGCCCCTATCTATTAAAAAAAACCGCATCAAAATCCGTTGCGTTGTTTTAAAGATCTAAGCATACATAGAAACAGACAGCAGAAAGCGACTCTGTTTATACTATATAGTGATAAAAAAAAATATTTTTCATAAACAAAAAACTTCTTTTACAGGAAGCTTTTGGCCGGCAACGCTCCTGTGCCCCCCAGGTGTTGCAGGTGTCTATGGGCGGCGGTGATTACTTAACATCACGTGACCCGCCTGCTCGTTTGCCTCCCTCTGCCATAAAAAAAAGAAAGCTACTTAGTAGAAGAGCCAAACTGAGCATCAACCACGCCTCTGAAAACCCCAAGTGCAACTAATTAAAATCATCGTTAGCTATTTACTTAACCGCACACTTCCGACTGAGCGCAGCACATCGTATCCATTCATAATTTATTCGCAAACTCATCATGTAGCTTCACAATGGACCGAAATTAACAAGCGGCGCACAACGATAGGCAACTAACTAAACGCCGAAATTAGGCCGGCCGCACGTTTCATACTATTTTGCTTCAAAACTGCGACACGGAAATTTACTAAAACAATTTTCGAAACAATTTAGACAAGATGCAAAGATTGTACGGAAATCTAACAATATTTTGATGTGCCGTACGTTCAAATATGTGTATCAAAATTTTCTTTAATAATCGAAAGTTTTTACATATCCCAGAAAAAATAATATATGGAAGTTAAGGGAAAGTTGCCAATATGAGAAAGCCCCAAAATTCCCACAGGAGCAATGCGGCACGTCAAGTTAGTAAGTGATAAGGATAATACATTATTTGAAAATAATTTTTATTGTAATATATGCACTGAGAAACTACGACTTTATGCGGAAATTCTAGTGATAATGATATTACATAATATAGTTCAAAAAAGTGAAAGATCTGCAGTAAGTAACTACTTCGGAGTTAGTTACTGGGGAGGGCGGGGTTTTTTTTATAGGCCGGCAACACTTCTGTAACCCCGCGGGTGTTGCAGATCACTTAACATCGCGTGACCTGCCTGCTCTTTTGCCTCCCTCTGACAAAAAAAAAATCATATGGATTTACAAACCAATAGCTAATATACATTACATAAATCTGCGTGTACTACCTTCGTCTTCACCGTTGCTTCCCATCAGGCAGGATTGAAGTAAATTTCTCTATAATCAAGTCTCCAAGTAAGAAAAAGGTATCTAAAAATAAAATCGTGACGTTTCCTCCAAAATTAGTTATTTAATCGGCCGAGTTTAGTGAGCCTTACTCTCAAATGACTTGTTATGTTTGCTCAGCCCTCATTGAGTTACTGTGAATAAATCGCGCTCTTGGATAAAGGCGAGCAGTTCCAACAAATGAATTTAGCATATCGTTCCTCCAGCCATTATGCGAACTTCCGAATTGGGGAGTTCCCGGGAAATTCCCGAATTACTCTGTAGACACCACTGAGTCACATAAAATAAACCACGCAAATGTAGTTTGAATGGGAAAGTTTATCCAATTAATACTTCCATTTCAATATATCCAATTAGTTTACCTCAAAAATAAATTTATTGTTTACAATCGTTTTGGCTTCTATAGGCCCTATAAAGAGCCTCTATGAATTTTTTTCTTAATTATCTCCCATGTGCAGACATAGCTCAGTTACAATTTTATTATGTTTATATAGATAAATACTGAACACTTTTAAACTTTACCACGATTTTATTTTGAATTTCTAAGCAAACAAAATAAATAGCAGGATCGGATTGTCCGATAAATTAAATGCAAAGTAAAATAGAAAATCCCAGCGAGCACTATAAACCGTCTAAAGATCGGTCCACACTAGACGTTTTCTATCTAGACGTAATCTACAGACAAAAGTGACGCGCAGACAAAACAGATTACATTAAAAGCTTGCGTTTACCAGTTTTAGGCCATATTATAGAAAACTCTAATTACAAATGTTGTAGAACCAGTGGTCATAATTTTAATATACAAAGCTACTATTTTGAAACGGGTCAAAAGTTCTAAGAATTTAGAGAATTAATTTCAAACAGGAGATTGCCTATTATTCTAACTTTTGCTTTATTCTGTCAACAGTTTAGAGCAAAATCAAAACGTAGAATATCCTAGTAGCTTCTTTTCCCGTGTAGATAAAAAAATAAATCAAATAAATGGCTTAAAACAATTCTTAAAATATTCGATAGGCTAGCAAACTTTTATTTATTACACTATATCAGAATCTCCATACCACCTATAAGCCCACCATTCAGATAAGGGTGTCTTTTAAGTTTCACGACGCTTGGCTCTGTCCACCCCGTATTAGATAAAGACGTGATACTGCAACTGATAAACTTAAATTTTCCTTGATTACAGCCTCAATGATATATATATTTTCCGTTCATCATTTTAGACTAAGAAGTATAACTGCAAAACGCGGCGTTCAAACGCTAGTGTTAACAAGTTCTAAATGTAAATAGCGATAGTTACCGGTATCCCGGTATTTGCCGCTAATTTACCGGTAATTTCCCAGACCGATAAAACACCAAGATCGTCCCAGAGAGGGTCGATAGGCGATGAATCTCCCGGTAAATTTAAATCGGTGGAGCGTGAACAGAGTCGTTAAGCGTTTACGCAGTCACTTATGGCTTCCAAATGGTTTTCTCTTTGTCTCTATAGGAGCCCAATTCACAAATTTTCTAAACAGCTGATTTAATATTTTCTCGCATTCACCACACGTTAACCAGCGACTATGATCCTATGACCGCCGGTTTAAACAAGCGTTGAGATATGATCATCCGTTTAGTAAATCATCTGTTTACAATCGCTAGTAATAAAAGAAAAATATTTTCAGTTTATGTATTTGTTTGCTACACTGTTTAATAGCTGCTTTATCCAAGAAGCTGTACGCTTTTCATCTCGTAATTCCCATGGGAACAGGTGACGTGTGAAACCATGAGACGGTCTCTAAATCTCTCAACTATACCTTCTTACTGATTTATAATGAATCGCTATCTCGAACATGGTATTGGTTTGCGTTCGCGTTACATATTTATGAATAGATTTTTGGAAGAATCACTAATTAATCTTCAGATTATGAGTTATATATAGTTATTTATTCTGTAAGCTGTAAAATTAAGATCATAATTTAGCTAGTATTCCATGAGACTTCGGACAGATCAAAGATGGGCACATTTTCTAAGACCAGACGCATTTACCAGCGTCATAATCAAATCTAGATCCTTCGGTTATAGAGGTTTGAACAAATCTACTGCTTAATTACTATAAAATTTCACGAAATTACTACATACATACATCCGACTTCAATAAGGATAATAATAAATATATATAAACATACTGATTCAAGACTTTTGTTCTGGAATACTAACTAAACGATATTATATCTCTCTTACATAACTCATTCAGACCATTCAGAAAAACATAATTTTTTATAATGATCTGACCGGGAATCGGCCCGGGACCTCTTGGTTGGGAACCGACAGGTTAACCATTACACCGCATAGGTTATTGTCAAAACTCGTGACAAGTTTAACCTTTGTAATTCCGCCGTGACTGTGTTTTCTATTAGACCGGAGAAAGTTAGAGGGCTCTTTTCGTTTGCTTCGCGACAGCAATTTATTATTAATGCTTATACCGTGTGTCTCTAAGTTATACTTTTTGTTTTGGATCAAATAATACCAAAAGTCAGCGCTCTTATGAATTTGTTGCTTTTTCCTTATAAAAAATCATGTTTTAAGTTTGCCGCGAGAAAATTTCTTTGGGGACTGTGAGTATTCCTTGTGTTAAAAATTTTGTATGTGAACTTAGTTCACACTTAACTTTATATGATACTAAAGATTTATAAGATCTAGGGATCATCAAATATTTAATTATTTACATACTTATTTAACCTACGATTACAGAAAATGTATTCCTATACGATAGGGTAGCATTTTACATTGTTAATTATGTATATACATATATATTTTATTTTTATGTCAGAGGGAGGCAAACGAGCAGGCAGGTCACGCGATGTTCAGTGATCACCGCCGCCCATAGACAACTGCAACACTCGCGGGTTACAGGATCGTTGCCGGCCTATAAAAAACACCCGCCCTCCCCATTTAAAAAGGGCGGGGATGTTGGGCCTCCGGCTCTCCCACTCACCGGACGGAGCATGGCGGCTGATAGCCGCCATTCAGGCGTCGGTCTTCTGTGAAAGTGTGGTACTTCCCCAGACGAGCCGACCCATTCATGCTGCAGGCTAAAAAAGCAAGAAGTAGGCTCCATACCACCCATACCAAAAATATAGTACATATTTTTAACTGCTGGAAACACTAAAATAGTTCTTGTATTTTTAAAATCAAATGCATGCGCTTATATTGTTGATTTGCCTTAATAAATAAATAAAAGAGTTAAAATAAAGTTTGGTTGTGGAATGAAGTAGTTTTCGTAAATACTAAACCGAAAGTTGGCAAAAATATAGTTTATGACCCTGGGAAGGACATAGGATAGTCTAAATCTCACAATTGCGTGTTAAGACTTAATTCCACGTAGGCAAAGCCGCGAACGGAAGACTAGTGGACTATAAAAAAGAAGGTCATAGAATAATTTCTTGCATAATACAATAATGAAGTTCGCGACTACTGGCTTGACATCGGTGGCTTTCGTGTTTTGCTGAGACACGAACACACGAAGACAGTCTTATCGACCACCTCACATGTTAGTTTTTAGGGTTCCGTACGTAAAGGGTAAAAAGGTAACCCTATTACTAAGACTTTGCTGTCTGTCTGTCACCAGGCTGTATCTCATGAACCGTGATAGCTAAACTGTTTAAATTACCACAGATGATGTGTTTCTGTTGTCGTTTCAACCACAAATTTATACAACCAGAATACAATAAAAATTTAAGGGGGCTCCTATATGACAGACATGATTTTTTCGTTTGTTTTTGCTCGATATTGATAACGACATCAGATGGTCGTATGTAATATTAAGACTATTAAAACGCTTCTGTGTCCCCGCGGGTGTTGCAGTTGTCTATGGGCGGCGGTGATCACTAAACATCACGTGACCCGCCTGCTTGTTTGCCTCCGTCTACCTTAAAAAAAAGAATTTGTATTTATATAATAACTTTAAAGATAAATAATTAAATTAAAATTCAATAAACATTTAAGGGGCGCTCCCATACAAGAAATGTGATCTTTTTACTTTGTTATATAGATAATGGTACGGAACCCTTCATGCGCGAGTCCTACTCGCAGTTGGCAGATTTTTGTTTATTTATAAACCACAAATTGGTCCCTGTAATTAACAGTGTCGCTTTATTTTGCCATGAAAACAAACTTTGTGATTTTGTTGTATGTAAATCAAACTATAACGATAATGTACACACGTTTGTTCTGCTACTAGATTTATTTTAATTAATTTTTTTTAATAGTGTCAGAGAAAGTTCAAAGGTATTTACATAAAAATTAAATAGCATGAAACTTTTACGTACACCTCCGCGGTGTAACGGTTAACGTATGTGACCGATACTCAGGAGGTCCCGGGTTCGATCCCCAGTCAGGTCATGATGGAAAATGACCTTTTTCTGATTGGCCTGTGTCTTGGATGTTCATCTATATATGTATTTATTATAAAATATGGTGTCGTTGAATTAGTATCCCATAACACAAGTCTCGAACTTACTTTGGGGCTAACTCAATCTGTGTAATTTGTTCCCAAAAAAAAACGTTTTTACAATAATACATATTATATCCCTAAAAGTGAACTTAAATCTATTTCTAGTCTGGGAACAATTTGAACATAGAATTTGCTGGGGGCTAAGCGATGGCCTAGCAACCTCTCGCTGTAACTAAATCTCCATCCTACCAATAAGCTCTCTGAATCTCCCGACTCTGGACCCTGTCTACCTCGTTAGGGATAAAAACGTGATACAGATACTATATGACAAGCGAAAATTTATAATTTAGGAGGCCTAAAAAAGCTCTCGCTTCAACGAATATATGGTACGACTTGAAAGATATATACCTACATATACATATGTTTTATCTGATCATTTGTACAATAAATCAACTTGAATGGATTTAACGAATGAAAACGTATTCACTCACGTAACATAGGATTTCTCAAATTGATTAAAGTTTAAAGTAATTTACTTCGCAACGCACATTTATCATCTCGGCTTTTCAATAGAAAAAAAAAATATCAGCTTGATTTAATTTTCTCCGAGAATAGGCCTCGAAGATGTATTTGTAGAGCCAAAAATTAATGGAAAACGAAATTGGATTCGGGCGTGAAATAAACTAATTCGCAAGTTGCACGTGCGTTATCATTTTCTTGCGAGGCTTTGTATCATTGGAAATACTTTTCATAAATCAGAAACATGTTGAAATATCGGTGGCATAGAAGTACAACTTGACTTTTTAAAAGTCAAAATATTTATATTCAAGAGGACTAATTTATAGCGCTTTTGAATCGTCAAATTGTTAGTACACCTCTTTTTTTTTTTAAATTTACGCAGATAAAATATATTTAACGTTAATAATTTACTTATAATTAATCTAACATTTAGTGGTCAGCTCGTCCGGAGAAGTGTCATACTCCTACAGAAGACCGACGCCTGAACGGCGGCTATCAGCCGCCATGCTCAGTCCGGTGAGTGAGAGAGCCGGAAGCCCAACTTGGGGAGGGCGGAGATTTTTTATAGGCCAGCAACGCTTCTGTGACCCCGCGGGTGTTGCAGTTATCTATGGGCGGCGGTGATCACTTAACATCACATGACCCGCCTGCTCGTTTGCCTCCCTCTAACATAAAAAAAATAACTACCACTTCTAAAGTGCAACTGGAGAAGTGGCGCAACAAACTCCACTCACGTCAGTTTACAAAATATACCATATAAAGTCGAAGTAAAGATTGTAAGCCTCGCGAATCTATACGAAATGATTGTTGGTCAATTATTGGTAATGATTACAGCAAAGTAAAAGTAAGTAAGTTTCCTAAGATGGATAATACAACAGAGGACATCAGTGTCCATTCTAAAGAAAGAAAAAAAAACAAATAATAAATCATGTAAATCGAAGAAGCCAAGTAGCTTCCCTTAATGATTCAACCACACATTTATCTCATGCAAAATCATTTTCTATAAGTGATATATGCCAAATACCAATTCAATATATATCTTAAATCTTTATCTATCTACAACTGAATCTGGGGTATTCTAAGAAGCGTAACAATTAGCGATTGAAGTTACAGATGTGTAGTCTCAATAATTTGTTGAAATACTTCGTTGACTTGTCTCTGTTTGCGGAAAATTATGCTAATAGAAATTATGTAGCCATTTTAAAGCGCTTTATCGCTGCCGTGAAATTAAGCACTGCAGCCCACTGTAGGGTAACCATGATTTGATATTTTCTTGTCGTTAGCTTTACTGTAAGAAGGTCGCTGTAAAAATACAGCCATCAACATTTATTAGTGTGAACTTGAAATCAAGGTTGGTCCATCTTTATTATTTAATGTTAGTTCTTACAAGTATTATTTAAATACACCATTTTTTTCATTCATGATTACAAACGTAAATGAAAAATAGGCTAAATGTTTAAATTTTGATAATAGATCTTATGTGGATCCCAAAAATATTAATATTTCTAAAACCTTTTTCTAGAATCACTCACAACAGTGGCAGTTAACATAACTAAGTTCACAGGTTGTATATATATTCTGATTGGCATGGTTTTTGAATATTTATCTTTGTTTTTTATAAAATATTAAATATTTTTTAATTAGGATACTATACAGTATATAAACATATACTTATAAAATACATAGTAAAAAAATATAAAATTTATCAAAGACTAAATTGGGGAAAATATCAGAAATAACTCCCCTAACCGTATGTAATACCATAAAAAAATCTCTATTTGTAACATGAACAGTCATCTCTCACGGACGTTTTTCTTATATTCGAAAAATGAAATTTCCCAAGGCCTACATTATTGGCCTTATATCGGTCGTGTCCTGAAATAAAACGTCGCGATAAATAAGAGCCATTCGTCTTTCGGCCACTGATCGAGACGAGGCGCCGATAAGCGAGGAAACCCGGAGTAAGGTAATAACTCACCCCACGAGCAACCGACAATTTTTTTTTTATTAAAATTTTTATTTTTAGGTTTCCGTGCTCCGTATCCAAAGTGTCAAAACAGAACCTTATTGTATGCCATAAACTATCATGGCTAGACAGATATTTCCACAGAGTATGTATTTCTGTTACCGCTATAACAAAATATTCTAAAAATAGGTAATACAAAACAGGAAAACAGAGGAAATTGACCTATTCTCAGGTTCTCTGAGGAAATTCATAAGGGTGTCACTTTATATAAGTACTTAATAAGTTATAGATTATAAGTTTTTCTTTTTTAAGCTGGCTATTTCTATTGTATTAGGCTTAGCCTGTAATAATAGTAATAAGCGTTAGATGTAAATAAATAAATAAAATAAAATATTTAAGGTGGACTCTCATACAACAAACGTGCAAAAATATTTTTTCGGTTTTTTATATTATATATAATACGGATAATGCGGAACCATCTTATCTAGTTTGTTACCTAAAACTAGTTTCATTTAAAAAAAAAAGTATCTAAAAATGTTCTATATCATAATTTGCCGAATGTTTTCAAACGAACAAGAAAAAATAAGCGATCGCCGTGTCACAAACATCTGTTGATTTGATTAAAGATTTTAACGATGATCCCTTTTTTATCAATTCACAATTAACTTTTTACAGTCACTTTTAACTTTCATTTTCTTTATTGGCTCGATATTAAAATGAAATTGTCATTTGTTTTCCCCGTTTCAATAAAATGTAGGGTAATTTTACCCACGCAAAAGTTAGGAGAAAATATTTAAAAAAATATAGGTACGTTATCTAAAATGGCCATCCTATTTATAACATGGCTTTTACTGCGAACATCAGTTCTAATTTTAATGTACTTTGTAACAAATAGTTTGGGAGCGAAAGACAACCGTAGAATGTGCCAGCTTGTTCTGTACCTGCGCATATTGTAAATATCAATTAAAGGAAAGTGCTAAAAACAGTTAAGCTAGCCCACAGTTCATGACAAAAGTTTCCCTCCATTGCCGATAGGCCAGCAATCTGTCACTACATCTAAAACACTACTCCACCTTAATCCATCGCCATCGAGACTCTTGACTCTGTCAACCGCGTAAGGGATAAAAATGTGATCTGTATTCAAATTTCAAATCCATCTTATAATGTTACTCAAAGCAGCCACTTTGTTCTCGATAAACACCAATCTCAAAAATAAATAAAAACTTGTTAACAATTGTTTACGATGTTGATCTTCGGGACTTTCCACGCAAAGAAAATATTGATGATCCATCGCGGAACACCAATAATAAGAACAAAACCCTTTGGCAATCTGTTCATTTACTTTGGAAGCAGATAAAAGTAGACTACATTTCCTTTATGTTTGTTATTAGAATGATCAACAGCTTTATTTTATTGACTAGTTTATGCCCGCGACGTCGTCGCGCTAGTACCTACTTTAGACATTATATTTGAGTTCTTAATGGCCAAGATGAAACCAATACTATATTTTAAGTTAAACCTTTTATACATACGATACAATTGTGAAAACCGCATTGAATTTTCCTCATTAGTTATATTGCGTAATACGATTACAAACATTTGCATTCGTAAATAGGCATCAGTAGGTTAGTACCACATTCATGAATCCTGTTTTAAAATATATATAAAAAACTGCTGAACGCATTTTTTATCACATCCATCGCATCCCACCTGATCATCATAATCGCGAGTCGAAGACAATCGAATATGATATTTCGCAACTCGATTATATCCAAAAGAACATATTACGATTATCGAGACCGTTGAAATAACAGCGTGCAGAGACGGCGATAAATTATAAATTTAAATGAGCCCACTTACGAAGTCTGCGGAAGCCGGCGTGTATGCATTCCATATGAGTTTTCCAACATGATCTGAATTTGCCCAAAATCGAAAACGTAGGACTAATTTGACAGAGGATAAGAGGAATATTTAATAGGATAAATTAAAATGTGGTTTTATTTAATCTCCCTTGCATTAATGGAACAATTGCTATCGATTCTGCACGATTCCGCGTTTTTATATAAACTAGCTTTTGGCCACGGCTTCGCCAGCGAAAATTTACCTCTGCTTCTCTTTTTCACCTGGAGGTGGAAGTTTCAAAATCCTTTTATTCCAATTAAACTCCTGGCTATTTTTATTAAAGAGGGAAGCAAACGAGCAGGCGGGTCACGTGATGTTAAGTGATCACCGATGCAACACCCGCGGGGTGATAACTTTGGCTCTGTACATAACCTACTGGTATATAGGGGCAAATCACAAATATTGGGTTAGTCCC
>JADGIL010008126.1:0-11098 GCA_020352625.1 Cactoblastis cactorum | reverse complement strand
AGGCGTCGGTCTTCTGTGGGAGTGTGGTACTTCCCCGGACGAGCCGACCCATTCGTGCTACAGGCTAAATATAAGCCTGTAGCTGGCTCCACACCACTACAAGTAGTGGCTCCATACCACTATGATTATAAAGAATCTAAAGTAATCTTTGAGTTTTGAACTTCTATATCTATACATATAATAAAATTGTAACTGAGCTATGTCTGTACGTGGGAGATATTTAAGAAAAACATATACAGGGGCTCTTTATAGGACCTATAGAAGCCAAAACGATTGTTTTTAGATATTTTTGTCTGTATATTTGTACGCGCATAACACAAAAAACTGCCGAACAGATCTGGATGAAATTTGGCACAGCGATGGACTATGACCTAGATTAAAACATAGGCTATTTAAATGTCCGGTTCCCGAGGGATATAATTTATTGTAACCAAGCCTATTATAGTATCCATTGGTCGGACGAAGTCGCGGACATTAGCTACTAATGAATAAAATCAGAAATATTCTCGCTGTAATTGTACTTGTATAAGAAAAATAATAAACTGAGCAGCTAAATATAACTGAAATGACCTACAAATTTTCCATGTGAACAACAAAACAGTACATTTTAAATAAATAGTTGTTTAAATAGTATTTTTGTTGGTTAGGTTAACAGCCAGCTTGTGGCTGAAGTATTTTGTAAAAAAAAATTTTTTATGTCAGAGGGAGGCAAACGAGCAGGCGGCTCACGAGATGTTAAGTGATCACCGCCGCCCATAGACAACTGCAACACCCGAGGGGTTACAGATATATTACAAAATCTATTTTAAGGTAGAATATATTGTTTGTTCGAACCCGCTAATCAGGTTAGGTTCCTAAAAAAATATTTCCGTATACATAGTCCATTTACAGAAACTTTTGTAACACGAATGGCATCAATGCGAATGTTTTTACGTTTCGATACGCTAGTAGTTTGTAACTTTTCTGAGTAGTTTGTAGCTTGGCTAAGTAGTTTGTAGCCTAGCTAATGGTCACATCAGCAAAAGTGCCTGTAAAGGTCTAATTTAATGGTAAAAATTTAGATTTTTTTATTTGGAAACCGCGGAACGAGTGCTAGCAATGTACAAGCTGTTGTAATTGTATATTCAAGTTTTACTTATAATTCATAATGTGTTAATCGTTAGGAAAGAATCGCCACAGAGTCCGAAGATTACAAGTCATAGGTTAAACATTATTGCAATGTCTAAGATATCACACTTTCTTGATTGCTTCATAAAAACTAAGCACAATTTGAATGGGAACATATCGCACCTACGGTGCAATAACGTCACTTATGCATCTTACCTAATTTTACCGCAACTGACCAATGAAACGTTGTTTCTCCCAGTGCCGTCCAGATTCGCGCCAAAACCGTACTACACTAGTGCCCTCACAAGGAAACTATGCGTACTACATAAGTGACAATAACGCACCAAGTAAAGAGGTGGATCAGAAGTATTTTCTCATACTCAGTTCAGTTTTGACAATAATTGCAGATTTTGAAGATTCAACATATCTTTTATCACATTTTAAATTGAGTATATTTCCTTATTTTTTTTATTGATCTCTGTACAATACAGTACAATACTCTTTATCGCACCAAAAGGAAAAAATGAACCAAAAAAATTACCTTAAATTGGTTTCTTTTTATATTCTTAAAACTCCCCTTGCAAAAAGACGGTTGAAAGAATTTCAAAAGTTTCACGGTTCATGAGCTACATATGGCATACTACATATGACCTGATGACAGACAAACAGAGAGTGAAGTTTTAGTAATAAGGTTTCCGTTTTTCCTTTTGGGTACGGAATTAGTAAAAAATAATAGCCAATTAGAAGCGAATTATTTTGATTGGCTTTAAAGGACAAATAAGGAATTTTCTTGCAATAAAGTATCAAACGAAATATAGGTAGATAATTAAATAATAAAAACCTATATTTTTGGTTAATCGTGTAAAAAACACCTCAATGGATTTTCATATTTATATAAAAATCTTGTGCTTACTGAAAAATCTTAATCTTTTTCAGTAATCTGAAAATAAAGTCCAATTTCGTTTAAAAAAAACCTTCAAGAGAAGAGCGTATAAATCCCTTAAATGCCGGCAACGCTCCTGGAACCCCCGGGGTGTTGCAGGTGTCTATGGGCGGCCGTGATTACTTTACATCACGTGACCCGCCTTCCCGTTTGCCTCCCTCTGTCGTAAAAAAAACTATGAGTTACTCGTATGTGAGTTACGCGTAAATGACGCAACATCAATTTTCTCGTGCCATGCAACCGACCTGCGGTGACCGCTTTCCACGACCCCGGTTACATACATGATAAATTATAGTTGTAGCTCATCTCAGCAATTATGTATTAAATGTGGGTTAACATGTTTTAATTTAAAAAGTATTGCTGTTATGACAACACGTGTAGATAGCACGTTTCACATCACACACAGTTGTGTGATTCTAGCTTGACGAGACGATACTATATTTTACTAGCTAATGCCCGCGACTTCGTCCGTGTAGATTTTGCGATAATTGCAATATATTATTGGTCGGTCACAATAAATTATATCCCTCGGGAACCGTGCATTTTTTCGGGATAAAAAGTAACCTATCTTTTATTCTAGGTCATAGTCCATCGCTGTGCCAAATTTCATCCAGATACACAATGTGTACAAACATAGAGACAGACAGACAAATAAAAAAAAAAACAATAGGCTTCTATAGGCCCTATAAAGAGCCCCTACAGACAGACAGAAAGAAAGCGAGACAGAAATACAAGTAAGAATTCTAAAAAAAATAGTTTTAGCTTTTATTGGTCCTATAAAGTCCCCTTATTCTGCTTTGTTCTTCTCTATATTATCTTCTATGTACAGACATAACGATCAGATAAGTTATTTTTAAGTATGTACATATATACGTAGTCCAGCTACAGTTTTATTATTATGTATAGGTAGATGTTAATATAATCACTGTTTTAATTAGCCCTCCCCAAATGGGGAGGGCGTAGGTTTTTTACAGGCCGGAAACGCTTCTGTAACCCCGCGGGTGTTGCAGTTGTCTATGGGCGGCGGTGATCACTTAACATCTCGTGACCCGTCTGCTCGTTTGCCTCCCTCTGACATAAAAACAGAAGCTTAAAAATAGTTTAACGTTAAAAAAACAATCAACATCCCATATCACAGTAAATAAAAATAGAATTGAATTAAGACATTTTCTGTGTTATAGTTAACGAAGGAAAAAGGTTAAATGTATGAGATTTTCTTTCCGCGCAGATTGTAACAGTAAATCAAGGGAAAATGCTCAAAACAAGGAATTCCTCTCGTAGGCGAATCCATCCCGCTAATCCCAATAATTCAGCTAAGCGTGGCCTTCGAGTCTTACGGTTCTTGGCTCTGTGTATCTCGTGAAGGATAAGAACGTGATAATGTATCTGTATAAAACAAGACAAATTTTAATGAGCCTTGAGACTGCCAAAGGTGAGCGAAATGAAAGTGAGACTCGCGTACGGAGAAAGCGAAGGGTCAAAGAAAAGTTACTGTAACAAGCTTCCTTGTTCCCGCCGTTTATCGATATGTTCCCATCTGAATTGTGGTAGCTTTTGGTTATATAATACAGCACAGTACCACACATTTATGACTTAATCTTGACGACCTCCGTGGTGTAGCGGTTAACGTATTTGACCGCTGCTTAGGAGGTCTCGATAGGGTTCGATCCCCGGTCAGATCATGATGGAAAATGATCTTATTCTTATTGACCTGGGTCGTAAATATTTATCTATTCGTGTATAGTTTAGTTAGTATCCCATAACACAAGTCTCGAACTTACTTTAGGGCTTACTCAATCTGTGTGATTTGTTGTTATATATTTGTTGTTGCAAGAATTATAAGAAAATTTATAATAACGGTAAGTAAATTATACTTATCGTTGAGTTAGTATCTTATAATTAACTCTTGGACCTACTTTGGAGTGCTAAGTTATTAGCTACGAATTCTAAAGGTACATTGAAAAGTTGAGACGAATTACTCAAATAAGACACAATTCGATCAACATAATAAACAGCAAATGATCGTCATCTATAGTAACATAACATGACCTGCTAACCCACTTTTGGTTATGTCATATCGTCATTACACGATGATTCGACCCGGCTTCGCGGTTTTCTGTGCAATGCTCATGATGACTGACAAAATTACTGCAAAAGTTCAAACCTTGATCGTTCAAATGATACTGAATTGACATGCAATTTTACCTCATTGCTGGTTTGATTTCTATGTAATTTGTCTTTTAATGTTATGTTATTGTTGGTATACTCTATTCTAATATTATAAAGAGGTAAAGTTTGTAACTTTGTTTGTAAAGACTAATCTTTGAAAATACTGAACCAATCACGAAAATTCTTTCACAGTCAGAAAGTAACACTATTCAGGAGTGTTAAGCTATATTTTAACGCAGTGGACACGGAACGGCTAGCTATTTACATAATATTTGTTTAAACAAGCTGGCAAACAGTCATGCGGCCCAGGTGACGGAAAGCGGTTAACGCAGCCTTTATAATCCACGTGTGTCACACGCGCGTTGGCGACCCTGAATGAATCTTTTAACCCCCTTCTTGTAGAATTACGTGATGTAGTCTCTGGGGAAAACCATGGTAAACGTTGCTATAGTCATTAATTAAGAACGGAGCAACGGATTCGTGTGATTTTTTTTTTATGTGGAGATAGTTAAACGGAAGGACAGTGACATAAGTTAGTTTTTTGTCTCTTTCTGTACCTGACCCGAGCGAAACTGCGGTCAAAAGTTAGTAGTTCTGTATATAACTACATGTAGTTTCCTTTATGCAGCTTTTTCTAGTTACATGTAACTTTTTAGCATGTGAAAATATAATTATAATTAAGAGTTCAACTGAAATCTGGATTAGAATTAGATTTGGAAATCGTAGAAATTTATTTTTATCTCAAGATATATTATAGCAACTGCGTAGGAGGTGAATACATAATATGCATAATAACCGGTTAATATAGATGTGTTGGTAATTTTTTCTTAAATTGTCTTTATGAATATTCTATGAACCGCACTTTTGTGGCCGTGGAAGCGTGTAATTCACATTAGTAGACGAATACCGAGTTATGTAATGTGTTAGAAAGTAAATAAATGTTGTTTTTCTGTGGGACCAGTTTAAGATAATTACACTCCATCTTGACATCCACAGTACACTTAAATCGGTGAAGATTTTGTTAAAAGATAAAATATATTCTAAGAACATTCGGAAATAGATGTCCTTCAAAGGAAGTAATTCCCATCGTTCATAATGTTGATTTTACAGATATAAATATTAATTACTCCCATTTTTATCCTTTTTTTGATGATTCTTATACGCGTGCTATTTGAGCCTCATATATTTCATTTTATACGCCGGAAAAACGTCAAGACGTTATACTTTATCTATGTGCACACTTGTAAAATATTAGGAGACTACTGAAGATTTTCGATGTATTCCAAAGTTTAATTTATTTAAGACTACAGTGAAGCACTTATTGGAAAAATGTTATTATAGTGTGGAGGAATACTTTAGTAACAACAATTAATGTACCATTTCCCTTTATACACTTTGTTTTTTTAATTGTCTTATTATGTCACAAATTTAGTGAATTTTTATTTATGCCATTAATTTTAATTTAATTTCAAACACAATTTATATTGTTTTATGAATAAATGAACTGAACTGAACTGAAGACTGTGCTTACTATACAAAAAAAGACGGTTCACTATATCCCGGACACTATACTGATGTACGGGGATAGACCTTAAATATCTAATGGATTTTGAAATAGTCACTATATCCTTTGCACGGTTATACTCACGTTCATTTTTAGTCGGTCACGCCGACGACCGTTTCGACCTATTCAGAAGGCCATCTTCAGGGCGAGTACTAGGAACGTCGCGGCGCGGCTGTTCCTAGGAACGTCGCGGCGCGGCTGTTCCTATTGCACAAGGAACAGCGTAGGTCGAAACGGTCGTCGGCGTGACCGACTAAAAATGAACGTGAGTATAACCGTGCAAAGATATTAATTATGTCTTCTCGCGTGACTTTCAATGATATAGTCACTATATCCGTATGAAATTGTCAGATTTTAATGATCTGTGGTCACCAAGCTTCTTGAATTCTTGTATATTTATTCTTATGTAGAACTAATTAACCTTCAAAGATGAGGTAGTTTAAATGAAACCAGTTTAATTATACATAAAGACAAATTAATAAAATTATAGTGTCCGTTTGTAATTAAAAATAAAAATTCTCAAACTTTATTTGCATTGCGTTATCAATATTTTTATAATATCAAAAATAGATTTATTTTTTTCTTCAAAACGGCTTAGCAGTTTTACTGGTGGGTTAAAATACAACAGATTAACACATATGCTACTTTTAGTCCAAAAATATTTAGAAAAAATAAAAACCCGATTTCTTTTCAATTATACCTAGTTACGATTAGCTTTAGACTGAAAGGTTTATTGCAACCCATTTATAAAAAAAACGAAAATTGTTTGTAAAACGAGTCATATTTTGGTGTAACCGACTGTACTTTTCAATTGATATATCGACAGCTATCTACCATTCATCTTTATTTTGTAACGTAACAAAACAATTAAATATGTAGATTGAAAGCTTCTTAAAGTAGCCAATAGAGAGTCAACTCTACATCACGGTAATAAATGTTTATTTGCAATGAATTAAAGTAGATTTCTGAGCTGCTCGCTGTTCTGTGTGATAGTTATTGTAACAGAACCATTTAAATATGTAGTCTAAAAGCTTTTAATGTTAGCCAATAAAGAGTCAACTCTATAGCGCGGTAATAAATGATTATTTGCAATGAATTTAAGTTGGTTGATGAGCTACTCGCTGTTCTATGTAATAGTTATTTGTTTCAGATAGCAATCACGATCCTATCTCGAATGTTTTGTGTGTTCCGCCAAGCTACCTATTTCGTAACTTAGTTTTAAGATCCAAGATGACTACTTAACGTGAGACTGCACGTTCACTTTAGTCTTAGGCATAATAAGTAGCTCTAAGAAATAGACTTGAATATGCCGAGAAAGTGATACAGAAAATACTATATGTAAATCTATGTACATCTTTATTTAGATGTACATAAACAAAAGGTCACCGACTCATTTATCACGAAATTTCAAGGACTACAAGTGTAGGGTCTTATTGCATTGGAGGTTTTTTTACGCACTGAGCAAAATTTCCACTGAATCGGGAATTATGGGACGCGAGCGAATTCACGGGTAAAAACTAGTATGTTCATAAAAAATATGGAAATGCTTAATACTTATAACTAATGGTGTTAACTTTCATTGCTTGTGATTCTTAAATAACTTTAGAATTTGGGATATTTATCAAATAATTTTAGTTGGCAAGTACTTCAAATTACAAAATATAAAATTTTTGCAAATATTAAATAACTTTGTATTTAATAAATTGTGTAGTTCAATAATTTTTAATTCAAATAATCTTGCTTTATGCAGCCCAAATCAGATTAAATTAAAAAAACTTTATAGCCAACTTTTCCTTGAAGAAAAATGAGATCAGGATTCGAACCTAATCCTTCCAAAATTATAAAAGGACATTACCAGACAAATCCACCGCATCCTGACGTCACTCGCCGGCTCTGTCAAAGAAAAACAAGCCGTTAGACCACTACACTACACAACACGCACACTACACAAATACACATTAAATACCTGTGTGTACTTCCAACGGCCGACAGTCGACAAAGTAATGGTTCGGCGAAATACAACGCGGCCATCTTTTATACCTCGGAAACATAGATGCTTCTTCTTGACCAAAAGCACCCACACAGATGAAGCCAAAACCTACGCGACTAACTAGACTGCGTACTTTCACTCAGAAAAAACCAGACGTTGAGGTGATCACGGGTCATTGGTTGAAGCTCTTTTGTTTTTATGAGTGGTTGGCGAATTTTTTGAGATATTTTCGTTATACGAATTAAAATTACACTTGAATTTAATATAAAATAACTAAATAATATAGCTTTTGTTACACAATCATAAAAATAGATTGACTTTAATTTTAAAAATGATAATTTTGTTTTCTATTTCTGTTACCCCCGTGCATATTTTCTAAAAAATCTCCTATTTGGAGAACATATAGTTACAAAACAAGCAAATCTTAATGTAATAATTTAAAGTTCAAATTATGTAGATTTTTTTTACTTTATTAATAGATTGCATCGTAGATTGGAGTACAGATTATAAAGCGTGCCAGTGCACAAGCGCCGGCAAGGCGCTTTCAATTTATTTGCATATACGTATAAACGTAGGCCGTAGTAATTTCGATGATCGGGCTTTTTCAAAAGTCAATAATAAATATTTGTATTTACAATAATACCACCAAGAAGCCCACCATTTTGCTAAGCGACTCTTGGCTCTATCTGCTCCGTACGAGATAAAGATGTGATACTGTATCTGTATTTACGAGATCAATTTTTTTTTGTATATTACCCTGTCGTAGGTCTTTTCCTTGACTGATTTTTACAATTTGCGGAAGAAGAGTAGCAGCTGGTACATTAATTCTAAGTATTTTTTACCCTCAAACTAGCATAGAAGTGCAAAGAAATACTAAAAGATTATATGTATCCGTGTGTTGCAAAGAGCATTTGTATTTATTTGTTCCTAAGGTATTGAAAATATTTATTTACTGTTTTAAAAATCTACTCAAACCTGTAGCTCTTAAAAAAGTCGAATTTGTAAATATTAACGAACTCAATGTCATAACACCGCGTTTTAGAGCTCAAGTCTTTCGGTCATTAATTATAATTTTAGGTATTTATCATAGAAATAGGTAGAAGCATTCTTATTTTTCTTAAACCCTTACCTCTTGATTTTTTAATCGAGAGACTTCCGATTAAAAGGGTGAAACTAAAAACGTTCTAAATTTTAAAAGTGTGATGTAAACTGAAACAATGGCGGGAAAAATACAACCACGACCACAATATACATGCAAGTAGTAGTGTAACTTAGTCGTGTCTCAAACATGTATATCTATAGTGCAGTGACAACTAGAAAATAGCGAGTGCAATAACTTTATACTATTGTCTGATTTAAGACAATAATTTACAACGTCGTTTATTAAATTATTTGGGGTACAAAACTGCTTCATTCAGAAAACGATAACTCGTCTCGATGGTCAGAGGAGATTATTATGATTTTAATCAACTCTTCAAAATATAAATAATCAAGGTGCTTTTATATAAATTGTATATTTTTAGTTTTTATATTGTACATTTTTAGTTTAATGCCATAATAATAAATAATATTTAGGTATATAAATAAGTTGATTTTTATACAACAATAGGAATTATAGCTATTGAAACATTTAATTTAAAGACGCGTTTTGTGCCTAGATAAAAGCGTTGGTATAATTTAATCTACTGCTTCTTTCTATACTGTGGTTTAGTCGTTGATCCGGAAGAAAGTAGTAGTATTATGTAATACAAAAATAATAACCTTAAATTAACTTCTGTACGACAAAATGAATATTTTTTTATCACGGGATCGTGGTAAGGTCATTGTTTGTTAATTACTTGCTTAGATAAAAGATTTAAACTAATTTTTCTCTCAATAGAAACCTTAATGTATTTTTAATAGAAAATAAGATCTAAATTATTTTAGTGGACATTCAGAAGAGTTAAAAACAATGTGGGTAATGGTGAAACTACCGGAAAAAAAGTAGTTTCTTAGTGCCAAATTTATTTCTTCTGGAAATTAAACAAAATTACCAATATTTCACAGCAGAGGCAATATTATAAATGGTTGTTCTAATTCTCTTTTTACTATCAGTTATATAATAATTCTCACATGTTCATTTACAGTGCAGCATTATACAGATATAGATACAGTATCACGTCTTTATCGCTTACGGGGTAGACAGATCCAAGAGTCGCGAGACTTGAAGGCCACGTTTAGCAAAATGTTAGGCTTATTGGTGGAATGGAGATTCAGACAGATTCAGATTCAGATAGAGACAGGTTGCTAGCCCATCATCTATAAGAATTCCTGTTTCAAGCTTAACTATTGCATATGAAAATTCCTATTTCAAGCCATTTCCCTTGATTGACTTTTACAATCTGCGTGGGAAGAGTAGCAGCTGGCACATTCTATATTTTTCTTTACAGATCAGTATGGAAGCATTATGGATCGAAAAAAGCTCTTCCCATATTATTTTTTATGTAGACGAACAGTCATACAGCCCACCTGTACGGCTATCATGAGTTTTTATGCCAGTGGCGCTGTTCTTTTTTTAACCGACTTCAAAAAGGAGGAGGTTCTTTCCATATAAATCGTAGTCAAAGCGAGAAGTGCTCACGTAACGTGATCTGTCATCAAAACTAATTGTANNGTAGCCGTACTGGTCACAGAAGGTGTTCACTTATCCTATGAACGCCTGCAAAATTGGGAAAACGAATACACGTTGCCGACCCTTTCTGAAGAACTCAATGTCGTAATCACTGAAGAGAATCATGGACCTATATTCATTGGTTACTTTTACTCCAAAAAGATCGACATGTAATGCAAATAAAACGCAACAACAGTTGTGTATGTTCTCAACGAAAAATAATCAATACCTGTCAATTTGTGTAACATTTTGATTTGATCTTCTGACACAGAGATGCTCCAATACACGCAACGCGTACGTAACTCTACAATAAGAATCGTTAATGTCGAAATACTCATTAATTATACCAGATAAAAGTTAATAGTATTAGGTAACTTACTCTGGTGGTTGAGTGTGGTCAAGTGGTTAAAGACCGTATCGGTACACTTGTGATCGGAAGAGCACAGATTACTTTTCTGCTCTTCCATATATTATGGCACATTCACGTTACTGATATAATTGGATCAACTCGTCCGGAGAAGTAACACAAGTACGTTTTAAAAGAAACTTTATACCACGTACGACCACACAGTGGAACGAACTGCCTACAGCGGTATTTCCGGACCAATACTACATCGGAACCTTCAAAAAAAGAGCGTATAAATCCCTTAAAGGCCGGCAACGCTCCTGTGATCC
>JADGIL010008125.1:5816-34714 GCA_020352625.1 Cactoblastis cactorum | reverse complement strand
AAATTCCATCAAAATCGGATAAGCCGTTTGGAAGATTACCCTGGACAAACAGACAGACAGACAGACAGACAAAAATTCTAAAAAAAATCGTTTTGGTATTGGAAACGGGTAAATACTACTATGCAATTTGAAAAATGCAATTATTTTAAAATTACAGACAGACACTCCAATTTTATTTATTTGTGTGATTAGTTTATATTTACCGAATGAAAATACCGGGAAATTTAATAAGAGACATTTGCTTAATTATTCAGTTCAATTCAACATTGTAACTGGATTAGACTAACATTTTTACTACATAGTCCATAACTGATATTTTATGAATATGTATGAGCATATAGATTTGACTTCCAAAGGAGCTCGTGGCGGTGTTAAATACGTATTCAATGCATCTAGATCACGTCAATGAAGTTCAAACCTTGTTTAAAAATAAATCGTTTTAAGCGCTTCTATAAAAAGACAATCATTATTAAAACTTAAACCAAAGCCAAAATATTTTATTCAAATAGACCAAATTGTTCATTTTTAATTTCGTTTTCACAATGATTGACGTCAATATTTTACTTAAAATTAATTCGACCATCACTTCCATCTTTGAAGTTCTCTTATGAACCAATTTCATAAGAGAAATTCTTTCCTTGGTCTGCAGTGGACAGAATCGCAATTATGTCATGCATCTCCAATTAAGAGCTGGCAGCCGGCGAGGTTCGTGCCTTTGTTGGGTTCCGCGGCTGCAGATAAATATAATTAAGACCTGAACGTGATGTTTCATTAGATAGTAAGTTGTTTGCGGATTGGATTCACTTGGTAAGTAAAAGTGGGCGGTGTAAAGTAGTTTCTGACCAACCAAATTGGTAGAGTATGGATTTGGATAGAGATATGTAGATGGAAACAGGCAGAGAAGATCGATGCCCAGCATTAAGACACTTTGCTATTCTGTGCTTTGTAGTCTGGTTTCTGTACTATCTCTATAATTCGACTCATTCAAGAGTTCCCGTATTCGAAGTCCCAGTCAGGTCATATCGTGATGGAAAATGGTCGTGGATGTTTATCTAATATAGATAAACGTTTATCAATATAATGTAGTCGATTTAGTATCCCATAATACAAGTCTCTAACTTTGTTTGGGCTTAACTCAATTTGTATGATATGTCCAATATATGTGTTTAAATTTATTTTTTTATTACTTTGCACACATTGAACACATTTGCAAACAACTGGCTTCACTTTGATACTTTTATTTGCTTATTTCTAATTTCACGCCAAATATTTGGATTAGGATATTAATATGAATATTCAAATAATATAAAGAGTTCAGCAAGTATATAAAGAGAGTGCAGTTCAGCTCTGCTAAAATTCTTTTAAGGGCTTTAAAAAGGGAACTCTTCTTAAAAACGGTGGGTTATCTTAAATCTACATTCCGCCAATAACCCCACTATTTAGCTAAGCGTTGCCCCACTTATGGGATTAAGACATGATACAGTATTTTTACTTAATTGAATTGTCATTTACTATTCAATACATCAACTCTGGTAATTTGTCTATCACCAAAATATTCTGCCATTCAAACATAAAAATTAGAACACAACATAGTAGAGGTATATATGAAAGACCATGAAGATCACTATTTTCGATGAACTTAGCAATCAATTATCAGGGCCTATCGCATTATCAACCAATCAATGACAGTTGTCACAGTTGGCGGCGCGACATATGTTCGATACATATCTCTGTTTGATGACGTCGGCATCACCAAATATTCTGTCTTCAAAACATTACTACTATACATATTTATACTCACAAAGATCACCATTTCCAACAATTTCGACTGAACCTACCGGTCAATTATCGGGGACTTAATCGCAAGTACTGTCAGCCCGTTAATGACTCTTGTCATTGGCGCGGGTGCCGCCGGTGCCCGAGCAGCGAAAGCCGGTAGGTACAGTTAGCTGCCAAACTGTATCCGGCGTGACGGTCTGGCCAAAATCGATAGCCTTAACTGCTGCGTTCTAGGTCAGGCATTCGCGTAGGTCTGTTATTTTTTTAAATCACTCTGTGAAAAGCCGATTTCTCCTCCAGCTACTGAAAGTTTCTATAAAAACTTCTACAAAAACCTGCATTGTTCATTCAACAGTTTTTTTTAATATAAATAGAACGCTACAATATTTTTAATCTGAGAATACAGTAACCTATATTTCTTCCAAAATATTTAAAGAAATATTTAATATACTTAATAATGTTCAAAATAAAAATAACATTAAATTCCCAAATAAACAAAGAGTTTTTGTCAAATTTTAATATTTTTTTTAAATTCACCTTCTAAAATTATTGACATAAAGAAATTGTTAAAAGTTTTTTATTACCCAAGTATTTGAAGTTTCATAGATACTAAAGAAGATTTATACAGACACAAGGCATAGACACTAAGAAAAATAATCAGTAACATTATTATGCAAGAACACAATACTAATGGTGTAACAAGATGAATCATCGTCGTAATTAGGAAAAAATTAGAAATGCAGATGAAAAATATGAAATGCGGTTTTAATCATAGAGTTCTGAAAACTCGGAAACAATACATCTGTGCGTAATTAGAACCGACCTCTGATTTGAGAGATCGATTAAGATCTTGGCGATTGCGTCCGAAACGAGTCTGAGGCTCAGGTATTGTAATTAAACGAGAAGGGGCTGCTTCTCAGAGCTGGCATTTAACCGTAGAACGCAACCATACCACTGATCAATTAACCACGGTTAAACCTGACGTATACTATATAATGTGTACTTTTCAGTTATCAAGTCGATTGCAGTATTGCTTTGGAAGTCTAGCTTCAGCGACAGACATTTCTGAAGACTAATTATTGTTAAGAATTGTTGTAATACTATATGAATAAGATTAAAAGAAATTGTTCACGAGAAATGGCTAAAACATTGGTAAAAACTAAATATTTTGTTGGTTGTGCAATGATACTTACGTTATTAAATATTCATCAATTAACTGCTCATTTTCGCTCTTTATCATAATACGATTAGGAAAGTTTGCAGAAATGATTATACTTAATAATTAAAATACGCTCTACAATAGATGTAACTGCTATGGGCTTGTAGTAACGTGAGTGTGAACCCGAACCTGGTATTAAGTCAGCGTGATGCCGGCCGCCGCGTCGCCGCGATGTGAAATCAAATATCAAATGACGAAATAAATGGCATCGTGGTGCTGGCCTTAATTAAACAAATCACTGGCCAGGATGATTTACTCGTTATATTAAAGACCACCGTGATTTATATAGATATTACTTTACCATATAAATATTTATAAAATCTTAATTCCAATATCATTATAACAAGTTTAATATTAAGTACTAGCTAATGTCCGCGTCTTCGTCCGCGTAGATTTTACGAAAAATTATATCCCTCGGGAAGCATACATCGGAATAAAAAGTAGCCTATCTTTTATTCTAGGTCGTAGTCCATCTCTGTGCCAAATTTCATCCAAATCTGCTCGGTAGTTTTTGTGTGATGCGTGTACAAACATGTATGTTTGTACATGCAAATACAGACAAACAGACAAAAATTCTATAAATAAAGAAGCCAAAACATATAGGGCATATAGAAGCCAAGACTATTGTTTTGGCTTCTATATGCCCTATAAAGAGCCCTTATATGTATATTTTATTCTTAAATATCTCCCATGCACAGATATAGCTCTGTTACAATTTTATTATATGTATAGATGTATGTATATATACTTAAAATCAAGATGGCGTTAATTTAAACAGCAGTCACTAATTCACTATAATTAAATAATTATGATGTTTGCTCCACACTGTCTCAAGTGGCGCCAATCAATATCAAATCAAGTTGATCGATGATAATGATGACGATTACCTTTTTTCGTCTGAAGTCATTCCACAATATGGGGAAACTCGTTCGAGTCCCAACACAACTCGGCAATGCTGTGTTTTTATGTCGATGGTTCGATAGTGGAGTTCGTGATTGATCGTAATCTCGCTGCAACTGTAGCTTTCGTTTGTGTGTCCTTTATACTAAATGAATTAGTTGTATTTATTACAAAAAGTTAAATCTCTGACATGACTTAATAACGTTCCAATAGCGAATCAAACTATACAGCATTCGTTAGTATTCTAGTTATCGTCATTATATTTGATAATTTACGTGGTCAATTTTGTTTGGTCAATGAGTAGTTTAAAAATGAACGAGGATGGGACGTTCTCTTTACCACTTAAGAAGCGAATGTATACGTATCTTTTAAGCTATTCGCAAAATGAAAATTTTTTTTTAGAAATCTTCAAATATCATTATCCATCCAATGATATTGTTTATGCATTATTTTTGTAGTGTTTCATAAAAAAAAAACACTTACTTTCCACACGAACAACGGATTTAAACTTAAAAAGAAAAATAATGGTCCCCTTTTTTGGTTACAACAATTTAACTACGGAACGCTTAAAAGAGATTATTTATCTAAAAAGGGTTTGGAATTGGAAAGGGTAGGTACTTGTGTAAATACAATTTACAAAGACCGTACATAGAATAACTTGCATACATTAAACACCTACAACGTAGGAACGAGTTCAATCTTGTTTGTAGAAGGCCGAAGCCGTGGCATGACGCGTTTATGCTTTTCAATTAAAATTGTGAGTGACGCCGGCCGAGTCGAAGGCAAAGTACTAATTTATTTATGATTCAATATTTGATTATCTTTATACTGTTTTCCGTGTCTTACGCTATGGATGCAGTTTTGTAATTGTAATCAATTACCACCCAAAGTAAGTTCGAGTCTTGTGTTATGGTATATTATAATCACTCAGCGATACCACTGCGGATACATACAAATACAACCATATAATAAAATAATACATTTTTTTTTAATTTGAAAATGTCTGAGATATGTAGAAAGAATAAAATTCTCAACGCTTATGATGGCTGAGAGCACTTTGTTACACCCTAAATTTCGCAAACGCGCCACATTTTTCAAACCCCGCACTACAAAACGTGTCAGATTAACAGGCGAATAGACACGCCAGCGGCAGAGCTCGCTGTTATAAAAATAATTGGAGAAATCCCTCCCATAGACGAGCATAATGCTGCGCTGCGCCGCCCCCTGCCGAGATAATGCGTTCGATAACGCAAGTTAAGCACCGCATGGAGCAACGTGATATTTACAGCTTTTAATAATGCTGCTGATGCTTTTCTCAGAAGTTTACTGGGGAATGACAGTTTATAATCTATGGCACATCAACCGATACAAAGTAGCCATTATTACTGCAAAAGTATTTTCCTTTTAATAGTTTATGTAAGAGTCAAATTTACATGTAGTTGAAACAACGCTTCCATAGAGTAAAATCTACAAATAATAGGTAAAAAGCCTCTTATATATACTTACCCAATTATATCACTTCAAAAATTGTATATTTTATTTCCCCTTTAAGTGATATTGTTACTAAAGTGGTTAATCCTCGGAGGAACCCATAACTCGTCTTCGTCATAAACCCACACCGAGTCTTCGCCATTAATTTGATGTCTGTAAGTGCACTCATAACTGTTATTTTAAGGCTACTTATCGTTCCGCTGAGTGCCCGCATGCGGACCGTAATCGGGGCTAGAGTACCTTAGTCATGATGTCATGTCAAATGACGTATAATTTGGAGAAAATTCTTCAACCTTATATATGTACATCAAGCTTTATAGCGGCGGCGCTTGTAGGTCTTTATAATGAACGCCAGATAGTAAATATAGCTCAAAAGCGTTACAGCGATTTATCAGAGAAGATTTAACAAAGATTTTTATGTTTGATGGTCAAGAATTTTGATTTTCTCTAGCATCACTAAATACAAACAAAAAAGGGCGGGGGTACATTAATTACGGTACGGGTACGTATAATCAAAATATAAAATAATTATCGGCTACTAAAACTTCTTGGAAAATGGCGGCTATCAACCGCCATGCTCCGTCTGGTGAGTGGGAGAGCCGGAGGCTCAACTTTCGAGCCCTCCCCAAATGAGGAGGGCCGGGTCTTTTATAGGCCGGCAACGCTTCTGTAACCCCTACAGGTGTTGCATTTGTCTATGGGCGGCGCTGATTACTTAACATCTCGTGACCCGCCTGCTAATTTGCCTCCCTCTGACATAAAAAATAACATAAGACATTTACTAAGTACATACTTTTTTTAGTAATTGTCAGGCGGTTGCTCTTAATAGAGATCTGTGAAAGAAGAAAAGGGAGGCCTTTGCCCAGCAGTGGTACACTTTAAAGGGCTAATAAAAAGTAAATACATAAGTACAAGAATCAATCTTATAAGTTAAGTTTTAACTTAAGTCGTCAACAAGTAGAGTACCTGTGTATTTAATGGTTTTGGACTGACAGATTCTTATCGGTATATCACTTACAAGTCAGTGCGATTATTTAAGATAAATTAACGAGTATTACAATAAAAAATAATTTGATTAAAACGTTTATGATTAAATAAAAATACTTTATTTAAAACAGCATGGGACAACAAACAATACGTCGATAGTACCGAACCATTTGTATCAGATGTCTGCATCGAGTAGATCCAAAATAGGCAACGTGCTTCACCGAATGCGGCGGCGCTCAGATAGCCATCAGTCATGATCGCTCGGAGCAGAGCCTGTGATACGTATACTTCTATACTACAGTATTTCATACCCGGCCAGGGAGCGGCTGAGCCGTGACGTTACTCCGACTAAAAGGATTAAGTGCACTAGCGTGCACACTTTTGTTGAAAGCCACTTAAAACGTATTTGTATTTTATTTTTATGTAAGAGGGAGGCAAACGAGCAGGCGGGTTACGCGATGTTAAGTGATCACTGCCGCCAATAGACAACTGCAATACTCGCGGGGTCGCAGTAGCGTTGCCGGCCTATAAAAAGCCCCGCACATCTGGGGAGGGCGGGGAAGTTGGGCCTCCGGCTCTCCCACTCACCGGTCGGAGCATGACGGCTTCTGTGGGAGTGTGGCACTTCCCCAGACGAGAATTCATATTACAGGTTAAAAAAGTTTATTTTTTTCTGACCAGCTGAATGAAAAACTGACTCAAACGTCAATTTTTAAATGTATATTTGATTTTTTTTAATTTAATAAATACATATGTAAATTTTAAAACGAATCTGAAACAGGTTACTTGTAACAATATTGTGTCGGGATCTTGGTACGATGGTCTTTTCATCACGTCTGCACAGGTCCGATGCATTCAATTATTCGCTGAGTCCTTTATCGACATTTCAATTCTTTTGTGAGAGGTGAAATTCTGGCGTATAGTACAAAAGAATGTTGGCCTCTATTACAGTACAATAGTCGGCTTTATCTAGTGATATTTTAAATGCGTGCTGAAGTGACATACCTAACACACAACCAAAGTTTCAAAATCTTTGTGTTGCATATATAGATAGCATTTGTTAACAATATACTAAGTAAAAAAGTCACTTCTAGACAGTCAGAGTAGCATCCCGCTCTAGTACTGGCTGGTCGCGTATTGTCAATTTATAGACTTCCTTTGATGAGGAAAAACGAAAAAAAGGCGAAGATAATTCTTCAAAATCACGGGCACTCTTGCCGTTGATTTATTTTAACGCTGATATCATATAAACCAGATGAGGCTTGTTGAAAATAAGATAATCAATTTTTTTTCCGACTTTACAATGGTGCAGACGTAATTTATTTGTTTAATTCCGGAGCTCACTATTCAAAATGCAACTTGCAGAAGACACAGACTTATTTACTAGTCGGCAATGTTCCAGGTCCTGTAGCTGTCTTGTCGTAAGCTGCTCATTTCCAATAAGTCTCTGGCACGTCTGTTGATATCATCCAGAGCTGCAAGATGATATCGGAAGACCTTCCTACTCTTTGTCAAAACGCCCCCTAACGACACGGCGTCGGGACGGGCCCACGCGCATTGTCTCTGAGGCCGATACCATCGCCCACTCCCAGATGAATGATCCCAGATAGCCTCAACTCTTATCTAAGTTCGCGCAAAAGGGGAAAACATTACAACACGCCAGGTGTAGCCATTTAATCCTTTCATTATAATAATCACCTTGGATTACCCATTTTGACCGTTTTTTCACGACGATTACTTAAGCTATTGTCTCAAAAACAATATATTTATATGTTCAAATGGTACATGAGAAATAAATCGTCTATTCATTGAACGACTCAAAGAGTAAGGAAAGCATTATAGCGAAGTTTTTATAAGAAAAGTAAGTGCCGTGAATTTATTGTTCATATAAGAAATGGTTCGGAGACGAACGCTGCGGGATGCATTGTGTGAAGAACAAAAGATAACCTAAGTAGGTTATCTTTTGTTCTTTACGGTTATTACGTTTTACGGGTATTAGTTTTTACGTTTATTTACGGTGTGATTGCCCGNNCGGGCAATCACACCGTAAATAAACGAACACACACCGCATACAGCAGCAACATGACAGGGACAACCTACCGCTATGATAATTTGAATGAATTACTCTCCCTCTATAGTCATTTACTATTTCTAAGTTTTATAAAGATAAATTTGGATACCGCATAAATCATTAGGTAAAAACTCCGCAAACTATTTTACATAAGTAATGCGATATAAGTATTCAATTTTACCTCCTGCAAAATTTTTATACACTTAGTTACATAATATTATTCTAAACTTTTAAAATGCAAATTATTTCCTATATTAAATCATATTTACGTGAAACATTTCAGCTGTGAGTTTTATTATCTGCTTAATGTTAAATTAATACCTTCTTCAAATTTAAAATTCATGGCTATTTTTTTTTTATATTTCATTGTTACGGGACACAACAAGTAGTTTTTACATTTACGTACTTTTATCGTTGGGACAAAACCCTAAATATAAAGAAACGGAAATGAAAAGGGTCAGTGTAGATCTTGGAAAGCTCTAGGAATACAGCGGGCTCGAATCACAAATATGAATACAGAAAAAGAAACTTTCATTAAAAAGAGATATAATACCTATAAGCGTTATACATATATAATTGTCCAGAGATAAAAAACCAGCCAAGTCCGTGTACGGCCGAGTTTCGAGTTTCGTAAGTAGTTTACAACGCCAAATGGACAGCAAATCGACATGTTTTTCGTAGTGGTATGAGCTTGCAGCATGAATGGGCGGGCTCGTAAGGGGAAGTACCATGCTCCCACAAAAGACCGACGACGCCTAAATGGCGGCTATCAGCTGCCATGCTCCGTCCGGTAAGTGGGAGAGATAGAGACCCAACTTTCCCGCCCTTCCTATTTGGGGAGGGTAGCGGTTTTTTATAGGCCGGCAACGCTTCTGTGACCCCGCGGGTATTGCAGTTGTCAATGGGCGACGGTGATCACTTAAAATCACATGAACCGCCTGCTCGTTTGCCTCTCACTAACATAAAAAAAAATGTGGCCTTTACACATTTACATTATTTTTTGACGACATAGCCAACTAAACCCTACACTGTCGGGTAGACGAGAGAAAAAAAATCATAGCCTCTTTCTGCATCTATGTGGTCTTGTCATGCTAAATATCAGCGTACCTAAATAAATAAATAAATCAGCGTACTAATTGTTTTTGAGCTAAGCAGCTGACAAATAGACGGACGAACGAACGTTATGACATTTTACCAGGCCCTTGTCAAAATTTAAATTAAATGCTAAATGTAGCCACCCCACGCTAAAGTTTCTATACAATAAACGTAATTTTTTGTCATTTTTCTTAGGAAATGGTACGGAACCTTTTGTGGCGCGAGTCCGACTCGCACTTGGCCGGTGTTTATTATTATACATTACTTATTTGTCAATATGAATAAAAGTCGTTATACACAGGACGCTGTGTCATTTCCACAAACTGTTTTATTTGTATTTGAATCAATAAAATAGCGGAGTTATTGTGCAGTCGGGGCCGGCGACGGATCCCGAATTATTTATCGCCAACTGAATTCCGCTCTCTGGAGGACGAGAACCTTCCATTTGACGACGATAAGGATGTCGAAATTGTATTTGTAGGCGAGATCTTTGTGAAGATGTATTTTTGTTCACTATTTTTAATAATTCCCGACTTGTTGTGATTTTCTAAATGTTTTTATTTGATAAAGATTATTTATTTATTTATTATATATTTGTTTTATTCAAAGAAATGCTGTGTTCACTTGTTATTGGGTTTCATGTTAGTATAAGTACCTATTTAAATTGTTTAAGATAATGAAATCATGTAACCTGTTGGTGTACATTAAATAAGTAAATATTACTTGTTCCTGAGAGGCGCAGATCCAGGGCGTTTCTATCTTACAAGTTGTTAATTCAAGATTTGAGGTGTCGCGTATTCTAAATCTCGCGTATGTTTGTGAAGTACTAGTTTTAAATTTCAATTTCAGTGTCCTCATTTGTTATTCAAACAGCACAGGAGTGTTTGCAATAACATGAAAACGTAACATAGTTCGTTGTATCGCTGGAAATATAAGCGTTCGCTTGCTGTTCGTTTTATGGCGTAGTAACTCATAAACTGCCTGATGAAATATCGAACACTCAGAGTTCTCAGCGCGGCTCGCCGATTATTGTGATGTACTGAAATAAAATTGTTTGTTCAAAGTGAAATCATAGCAGACTCTTTTTCTCGACCATTCTCTTTTTTACATACAGAGAAAATCCCGAGAGAAGACAACAGGATCATTAATATTTCATGAATATCGATTCTGAATGAATTTTCTGCCTATATATAAAAAATAAATATATTGGGACAAATCACACAAATTGAGTTAGCTAAGTTCGAGACTTGTATTATGGGGTACTAATCCAACGATACTATATTTATAATAAATACATATATGTATATCTATATGTAACATCCAAGACCCATAATTAGGATTCATGACGTGACCCGGGATCGAACCCGGGACCTCGTGAGCATCGGTTAATTGCCTTAACCATTACACCACCGAGGTCGTCAAATTCGAGAAGATAAGGATAAGAATTTTCAATTTATTCCTAATCAAAGTTCAAATTTTCTGACATTCTTTTGTATTTTAGAATTATATTGATATTAATCTTAGTTTGCAATGTCAGTATATAATGATTACATTATTTCGTACACAATTTATTCTTCTTAAAACTGTAACCTCTTGCAGCATATACGCCAGCTGCACAGCACAACGCACTATACATTATCTGATTACTTAAAAAAACACATCCATTTCTCATAAAATGCGTTTGTGATCACAAAGGCTGTAATTTTAATGGCTTCGAAAGCTCCGAAGCTGGAACAAAGCTCACCCCAGCGGCGCGTCCACGGCGAATTGGTATTTTTATATTTTTTATGGGAGCACAATGCGTCGTTACCATTAGCCGTGCTGGCGATTGCTATTCTAGCCTGAAGCAGAGTTTCCCAAACTTTATTCCAGTCTGCAATATGCTGCCAATAGCTGAGCAACCCTAAATTATAATAAATGTTTTATCAACTTACTAATTTATATAGATTACATTCATCACGTACTTATTATACAATACTTTTATAGAATAATTTACTAATAGTATATTATAATTTTATTAGAACGAGGAGCCACTTTGAGAATCTCTGGTCGTCGCTAAGTGGTTAAAAACTAAAATGCTACCAAAAAAGTTCGAGAGCAATTACCTACAAATGTTTTTTTCATGGACTCTGGAATGCTAAAGTTCAATCGACTACGACAATAGTGGACAATAAATTTATGTTATAGAAAGAAAGAGGTCCGTTTTTTTATGAATCGCTTGAGGGCTCCCCTATCCCCTATAGATGATCCAATTAGAGTGTGTTACTTATTGTTGTATTTCAAAATGATGACAATTATTGACGAGAATGTGTTTACACGTCTCAGGTCACGTTTTCTAGATTCAAGTAAGTAAAACTTAAATTTGTAGTTTTAAATTTAGATAATACCGTTTTTAGGAATAAGGAAAGGTCTTAGTAAAATGAAAAGAAAAATAAACCGGCCAAGTGTGAGTTGGGCTCGCGCATGAAGGGTTCCGTATCATTAACTATAGGGCAATTATTCTGTGAACCTGTTGCCGTCATCAATATCGACCTAAAACGAGAAAAAAGTTACGTTAGTTGTATGGGGGCCCTCTTTAATATTAATTTTTATGTATTAGTTATTGTAGCGGCAACAGAAATACATCACCTGTGAAAATTTCAACTCACTAACTATCACGGTTCATAAGATACAGCCTGGTGGCAGACAGACACACAGTGTAGCCTTAGTAATAGCGTTCCCGTTTTACCCTTCGGGTACGGAATCCTAAAAAGAGCGGTTTTAATTACTTATAATAAAGAGTCTTGTAAGAAGTTCAGAGCATTGTGATATCGAAAATTTCATATCCAAGATAAAGCCACAAAAATAGTTGTTATCCTAAAGGTGCGTATACAAGTAACCGACCCACACGCAACTACAAAATGGATGTCAGAATCAGCACGGTTGTTATTATACCGCGGTGAGATAAGGTTTCACGTCGAAATCGCTCGTGGCGGACTTCAATCAATAGAAAGTAATTATAGAGGTGAGTGTAAGGTTGCCTGAAAGATATTGCATAGTGTAAGGTCGCCTTTTGTTCGTGTATTCATAGAACGCCATTTTTATTCTGTTCGGTACTACTTTGGACAATGGCCCCTTGCGCATTTCCTTTCACGATTTGTGTACTTTTTTATAGTGACAATAAATTCGTTATGCTTAGTATTGTTAAAGTGACGTGATGCTAAAGTTTGATATATTTTATTGATGCGTAAAAATGTTATTTTGTCATATAAATATATTTAAGAACCAGTGTTTGGAACAAGAATCCTTTTTATTTATGACGTAATCTCGTACTGTAAATTTCTTATGATAATACGAGTGCAAGACTTAAGCCGTTGGTGTCTGACATGGACAATATATACTATTCGATTTGTGCTTTAGTAAGAAGTAGCTTAGTCCTCTTGTGCTCTACAATTTTGTTATTTTCCCGTTATTAGTGAAAGGCAACAAAAGTACTTTCTCAATGCTTCCAAATTTTGGCGTAATGGATAAGAAATCTAACACCTATGAAATCAAGTCATGCGCTGGCAGTCCTTCGCGTTGGATGCATTTTGCAGCGTCACCCTGTACGAGACGGCGCCGCGCCCGCTCGCCGCCGGCTCCCACGGGACGCCGATCCGACCGTTCATTACCAGCCCCAGTTACCCCGACATGTTCCCATTCATGTCATATCTTAGTAGTCTCTCTAAATAAGAATGAGAATAGTCTGTTGTCTTGCGTTGAGCCTTAGTATTCGCAAAAAATGTTGGCCAGATTAACAAGGGTTGCTTGTTGAAATCTTTTATAAGTAATCAAAGGCATTACTTGCTTATTGTGTTTATTTATTTATTGGATGTTTCCAATATAAACACAAAATATAGTATATACTACGAAGTATCACTATCAATACTTAAGACTAAGGATTACTATACGAAAATATTGAGTTAAAATGTTTATAGCTAAATACATATCCTTAATAATTACACAATTAAGTATATGTATTATCTAATATACATATATCAGTAATAATCCAGCTGTTATTTCTGTAACTATTTCGATACGATGATTGTCTAACTGTAACAAGAATGAACAAACAAACATAGGTACTTTGATCAAAGACTACGTACGTCCTTCGAAAAATGAGGAATATCAAACCAACTATAACAATTGACTTTCTCCATCAAATATTATACAGAACTCCGACATGCAAGACCTTCAGACACTGTACAGGGTAACAAAGGGGCCAATGTTATTGCGACTTGTTACCCAACTAGGCGCAACGGCACAAAATATCGCGGGAAGAGATAATGTGCTGTAAATCAAAAGAAGAAAAACCTAATCAATACGAAAATAGTTTATTGTTTGTTTTACTCATCGGTTGTATTTCGATAATGTTAGGTTTATTTCGTGTAAAAAGAGTAAATATTAAACAAGTTTTTAAAATTAATACTATGGTAAGCAATGCACGGTATTTATAGATTCTAATTAGGTATATTTATCAGAAAAAAAATATAAAAACAATTAAAAATTTTAATAGTTAATACATGAAATGTATTATTGTAATATACATGAAATGTAACAAATAACATTTTTATTTTTAAATTATTATATTTTCGTTATTTATAACGAAAACTATTCATAAGTTTTTGTTACATTTAAAGTTTATGCTACAATCACTGAAATAACCATGAACCCAATAACTGATAATAGAAATGGTGTGTATCATTCACAAAAAATGAGTAGACCACTTATACAGATTAATGTCGTAAAAATATCTAATAGTAGATTTGTATAATATAATAAGAAAAGGTAATTCTTTTCACATTCAATAAACTACTCATGTGAACTCTCCATTGTTTGTGGCAAGGGTGAATCGAATTTTAGAACATTCGTTAATAAAATAGGCCGTCAGTTGGCAATTACAACAAAAACGTTTAAGTTAACTAATGGTCGGCAAAAAGCAATCGACATTAAGGTTTTAGCTACGGTCGAGGAGTTTTTACCGTTCGGCCGTGTGGCCAAGGCGAATCGAATAAACCTTTTAGACATGAGGAAGAATACAATGGAATAATTGAGAGTTAAATAAAAAAAAAATATCGAGTTATTTGAGCATACACAAAATGAGGTACCAACCAACGTATTGAATACTAGCTAATGCCCGCGACTTTGTCCGACCAATGGATACTATTATATCTTGTCAGCCCCTTTCTCGGTTACAATAAACCTTATCCCTCGGGAACCGTACATGTTTCCTGGATAAAAAGCAGCCTATCTTATAATCTAGGTCATAGTCCATCGCTATGCCAAATTTCATTCAGATTTTTCCAGAGGTTGTTTTTGTGTTATGCTCGTACAAACATACAGACAGATAGACAAAATTCTAAAAACAATTCTATTGGCTTCTATAGATCCAATAATAGATATAAAGAATTACTATGATATTTACATTTTTCTTAAATATCTCTTATGTACAGACATAGCTCAGTTACAATTTTATTATATGTATAGATATTCTATAATACGAAATCTCTCATGAGAATATGCTAGAATTAAAATAATCTACAGTCCACATGACGAGAGATGAAGTCTCTTTAGAACCATTCGTGAAGCCGCAGCGCGAGTGTTAAACAAATGGTGTTTTGATTACGACAGACGATTTGTCATGAGATTATGATATGCAAATAACAATCATAAATTCCGTCCCCCTCTCACAATTAATAACTTTTTGATTTAACTGGTTCGTTTAAGCCCGTATGTGCTGCTCGCTGGCGCAGATCGTTTCAGATAACAGCAATATTTAATTAAATTTTAAAATAACGGCTGTTTTAGCAACTGCGATTTACCATTTATTAACTTTCAGGGAGATTTTTCTGTGAGAAATTCTTTATAACATTGGAACTAGATTTTTAAAGTGCCGTACCCGAAGGGTAAAACGGGAACCCTATTACTAATGCTTCGCTGTCTGTCTCTCACCAGGCTGTATTTCATAAACCGTGAAAGCTAGACAGTTGAAATTTTCACAGACGACAACAAAAAATACTAAAAACAAAAATTAAATAAATATTTAAGAGGTATATACATATACGTATATACCTCTACCATACAATAAACGTGATTTTTTTGCTCGATATTGATAACGATAACAGATAGACGTTTGAATTTTTTAGATAATTTATATAGTATTTATATAGTAACATTAAAAACAAATAATTAAATTAAAATTAAATAAATATTTAAAGGGTAGGGTAGGTTTGTAGTTTTTATAAATAATCTTACGGAACCCTTATTGCGCGAGTCCGACTCACACTTGGCCGGTTTTTAAGTACAAAAGGGTAAATTCTAAATATGGTAAGTTCTTCATATTTTCCCGTTATTATAATTTGTTTAAATCATGTAACAATGTTATGTGGATGAATAGTCATTATTGATTGTCAGTTTGTAGATAAAAAAATATTGCTAGGCTTGAAGCCGTCAAATAAATGGCTTGACTTTCCAAAATAAATCTTACAACGCTAAACACAAAATTTATTTCGTATTAACAGTCTAGAATCCCGAACCCCAATTCGAAGTATTTGCTCGACGTGCGTTCTTATAAATATTATCTTTATGTGCGTTTATTTACGCTCAAATTACGAGGAACCTGCGCTGGACACCCACCCAGATGTGACTTGACTAAACTCATAAAATTTATTATTATAAGTCCCGAATACAGCAGTATTTAAAGCGACTCTATAAAAGCGAGTTAAGGCAATAAATATATTTACGTAAAGACGTAATTATTTGAAAAATAAGATTTTTCAAAATAAAATAACATTTTAGAAATTCCAAAAAGCTACCAGACTGTGGTATTCGCATAACGATATTGATTAAGCAAGGTTTTTGGGTTCAGTAAATTGTGAGTTTGCGCTAAAAATAATAAGCTAAAGTCTAGCTTTTGATTTATAATAGTTGAGTATGTATCTTGGTTGTAGGAAGACACTTGTTAAATGCCTTCCACTCTTCTCGTATCTATACATACAAATTATAATAACTGAGCTATGTCTATACATGGGAGATATTTAAGAAAAACTATTGTTTTTAGAATTTTTGTCTGTCTATATGTATGTTTGTACTCGCATCACACAAAAACTACTGGACGAAATTTGATGCGGTTTTCATAGTTGTATCGTAAAAGGTCTAACCTCAAATGTAGCATATGTGTCATTGTGATAAGCCGCTTAGAACCAGAGATACTGACATAGTTACACGCGGAAGACGTCGCGGGCATAAGCTTGTATTTTATATAATAATTTGTGTATCTGTAAGTGATCTGTAACAATGGTAGATACTTTTATACGTCAGGCTTAAACTAATATACATATACTTAAATATATATACAAAACTAAAGACTAATTAAACATTACTATTAGATACAAATGTTATATATTTATCTAAAATTATTTATGTACATAGTATGCTTCTGATTTTATTCTTATTTATTATTTTATATTCTGAGTTTGCTTCTGATTTTATGTATTAATATTTTATATACATATGTACGTACCTACATTTAACGCTAAGATTTATTCACGTGTGAGGTAAAGAATAATTTGTAAAACACAGTGAATCCTCGGCGCTGTCGATACCCCGCGACCTTTGCAGCTTCAAGCGGCTTATCATGAGCTTTTTGTAAATACAGTATCGAGTATTTATATATATATTACGTGTATTTATCTAAATGCCGACTCACTCGGGGTCCTCGACTATTCCCCGTTAGTTTCTGTTAGTTCTTCTTTAAAGTGACTTATATCGCAGTAAGAATTTTAATTTAATCTCTCTTTGTTGGATACAACAGACAATTATAACATTTTAACTCATCTGTACTGGGTTGTATTAACTATAGGTGCCAATGGGATCCTAAATCTCTATGAAAAAACACCGCAAAAAATTTGAAGATTTAGGTACAAAAAAAAATTATTTCCTAGACGATGGGTTAGCAACCTGTCATTATTGTAAGTACCATTTTGCTTAGCGTGACCTTCGAGTCTTGCGACTCTACCTTGTAAAGGATAAAGACGAAATCGCGTAAGAGACCTTGATCAAAAGGTAAACGTCGTGCATATTTTGCATTATTCTTATAAATGCATATTATACATGCTATGTATATTGGTATATCTATATAACAAAATTTTATCACTATATAGTATAAAACAAAGTCGCTTCCCATTGTCTGTTCGTAAGTATGAATGTATGTATGTATGTATGCGTGATCTTTAAAACTACGCAACGGATTTCGATGGGGGGTTTTTTAAATAGAAAGAGTGATTTAAGAGGAAGGTTTATATTTATAACTAGCTGATGCCCGCGATTTCATCCGCGTAGATTTTACAATATATGCAATACATAAAATTATATCCTTCGGGAACCGTACTTTCTTCCAGGAATAAAAAGTAGCCTATCTTTTATTCCAGGTTTTATTCTTCATAAACTAACTATGCTAGTGATTAATATAATAAACACTTGCACAAATGAATTATTTACTTCCAGTTTTGCATTACGATTTTAAAAAATGTAACATACTAGTACAATTAATCTCATCATGTAAAATAAGTGTGGGATAAAATAACATAGGGTCAAATTATTTACGGCTACAGTATAACAATCCATGTACCGCAGCCCCAATCCCTTTGTTACACTCAAAACTTTAAAATTCAAAGCACATCTTCAACTTAATACTTCAGAACCCCAGTCCTTTTTTGGGGCTGTCCCCTTGCCTCGTCATTCATAATCCATATTTAATTCTATCCCGTTATCTAACAGTTTTTAATTCCACCCTGCCTGTACAAAAGCATTCATTAATTTTAATTTTGTAGACCGAATTGCAAAAAGTTTACTTAAATTGCGATGAAATGGTTTAGAACTACTTCCGACATTATTTTCATTTCTAAGACCTTTTATTTAAATTATATTTGAAGTTTATTGCAGGATTTTTATTTTATGTAGTCACATTTAATTTATCGATTCCAATTGATTTAAATATATATTTTTATATATCGTATAAATACTTATATATAAACAGTATATTCCAGCTAAAACTGAAAAAATAAAGCATATAGGTAATAGACACTGACTTCATAAAAAACTCTAAAGAAATACTTTGCGCATAAAGAAAATAGTTGTTGAGAAAACTTAGATCAGAAAAGGGAAGCGTCCATGAAGCATCTTTGTTTGTGCAGCAATACGAATTGAAAATTAGTATATTACAAAACATTTTATTTTCGAACTGACATCATTAAAAAATTGATTGTTTCATAATTTTCTTAGACTACATACAATACATTATTACTCGGTTACAATAAATTATATCCCTCGGGAACCGTACATTTTTTTGGGATAAAAAGTATATTTTATTCTAGGTCCATCGCTGTGCCACATTTAATCCAGATCAGTTCGGTAGTTTTTGTGTGACGCGCGTACAAACATAAAGACAGAAAGATAAAAATTCTAAAAACCATTGATAGTTGATAGACCATCACATAGAAGTTGTTGAACATCAAGAGATGTTTGTTAATCACTATTACATTCAGAAAAGACGCCTAGGCAGGTTTTAGCTAGCTATACTTTAAGCAGTACTGAGAAACAGGCAAAATATAAGTTAAGGCGCTGCTGGGACGGCAACGTGATATGCAAATCTCAAACTCGGTGAAGCCTTATCAGTGTAAATTGTGCCGGAGGGGGTACTTCTTCTGATATCCGTGCATAACAGCCATATCAAAATCAGGGCTGCGCGCGACAGCCGGCCGGCACAAAGAAACTGTAAAAAATCAACAAGAAATAAAACCTTTCTTTTCCCTTTGACGCACAGACTTTGACGCCACCGGGACGCCGCCCGGCGAAAAGTTTTGGCCCCTTTATGTGATATGGATTTTATATACAATACATATCCGCTGTTGCAACTACTAGTTTATGTATAATATATAACTAGCTTTTGCCCGTGACTTTGCTCGCGTGAAATTTGTAGCCTATATGTTATTCTGATACATAACCTATATTACTGTAAAGTTTCATTCAAATCCGTTGAATAGATTTTCCGTGAAAGAGTAACAAACATATATCCATCCATTCATACATACATTCTCACAAACTTTCGCATTTATAATATTAGTAACATTAGCTATCTTTTGATATTTAATCATGTTTAACTGCCAACAATAGTAGTAGAACGATTGATCTATCACGTTTGCCGACTAGACTGAGAGAATAAAAAAATCAACAGAACATTTTTGACGGCCTAACTTTTTAAACAAGTTATGAGTTCGTTGGGTGGACGTCGGGAGCTGTCAGCCGTCAGCCGTCAGCTGGCCGCGACGGAGCCAATCGATACCACCGGCTCCTATCACACACTGTTAGGTAGATAGGTGCCTTTTGGCCTTTCTATATAAGATTTGCTAAATATTTATTTAAATTCAATAATCGTCTTTGAAATATATGTTCGGTTTATATATATATATGTAATTAATATAATATTATTTAATAATAAAATTAAAAAATAAAATAAAGATGAATAAAAATTTGTATTGCACTTATTTTGGAACTTGTTTGATTTATTCTTATATGTTTGTTTATATATTATTATATTAGTAACTCTAAATTTCTATTCCTTACACAAAAATATCACCTAAGTTACTTTATTTTCATTTATAAATCGTACATAAAAAATAAGTAATGAAGCTAATTATAATGACTCAAATCACGGATCGTGACTGGCTTAAATACATTTTTAAAACTCCACGCAGAACCCAGCGAGCTGGCGCCGCGCCCCAGCCTTTGTTATTTTTTATAGGGCATTCCCAATAATGGGCTCCACATCCAACTCCACTGCACTTTTAATTACATTTCATACACGTGCAGCCCTTGGGCCCGCAATTATTTCACATAAAAGCTTTTCAAGCCGCTTTCAGCTTTAGAAGCTTTGGAGCTGATCGTCCTTTCATGCTCCAGCGGATAAGTAGAGCATGTACCGGGATGTAAAGGAGGGTGCAGCATAAGGTTGAATGCGTACTCTAAAGAATTTCATAGGAATTGAAATGCCCCTTTCAAAATCGACCGCCGAGGCCGATTCCACTCCGACTGAAACTTGATCGTTGAAAATGAATGATATTTTTAAAAGTGGAGATAATTAAAAACCGGATAGTGAATTGATATCACTCGCAAACTCGCAATGTTCATTTATTAAAGAATTACACATTTACGAAGGATATATTTTTTACATAAGTATATTCCGAAAGAATATGTCATTGTACAAAATATGTTCAATCAATAATACAAAGTATAATAAAGTTGCATATCAAATCACATATTTGTGATGTTATATTTATATTTTGTATTTATAATGTAAATAAATAAATAGATGTAGGTGTGTTTAAGTTAGCGATTAAGTCCGAGATTAATGTTATTTGCGTGTTGTTGATAAAATAATACTTTATAATATACACGTTATGTATAGTTGAATATGCTCTAATTAAAAGTTACCAATGTATTAAAAAAAGTAACATATTTGTAGAAAGAGGACTTAGAATATGAATGATCTTTTAGTCATAAATATCTGTAAAATTCGTATTTTATTCTACTCGTGTAGGGCATCAAAATTACTTGTCATAAATAAATACAATTTCTAATCTACGGCATCACGTGTACGTATGTGTACATGTTAGAGAGTTTCCTACCGCGCCCTGCATTTGGACTGCGAACTCAACTTAATTGGTTTAGTTAACTCGGGTTAACGACGTAGTTGGTCACATGCAAATTGACTTCCAATCCATCAGAGTCGAGTAAAAGCCAATTAAAATGGCGAGACGTTGCCAACAGCGATAACATTGAAGGCAGCCGTTGGCTGGCTTCGCATTCTATAGGCTTAGTTTCGAAGAGATGTGGTAATCTAGAGGCCTGGGTGTTTTTCTAGTTTTTGGAAATCCCAAGTTTCAATTGTCCCCCTTTCTCTTCTCTCTTTCGTTTTTAGATAAAGCAGGCTAAGCCAGTCAATTACGGTGAACTAATGCGGTTTTAACTTGAGACTTGGAATCAGAGAAAGGACACTGAAAACCACCTTCTTATATTTTCACTACATAATCAGTTTGCATCGCGTCCACAACAATAATATAACAGTGTAATAAAACCTTTATAAGCACATGGACATAGTAACTAAGTTTCAGTGCACAGCGTTTCACAGACAGTGCCAAGTCTGGGCAATGCAAGCGGCCGGTAAATTAATAACGCCCCGAAACACTAGATTTATGTAGGTGTGAATATGCCATAGCATATATGGAATTAGAGAAGTTCCATATACATATGTGTACATGGCCTGAAATGTGTTTTGTGGAGATCCTGTTCAACGCTTATTTTTAATATTAAATAACTTTAAAAAATAACTCGCAAACTGATTATTATATTACCTACTATCACATTTATAAGACGATCAAATTTATGACTAAATATTACTAAAAAACACTAGTCATATTATTAGTACATATATATTAACACAACCGCTTACATAGGTACTTATAAATGTATCATGATTTTTGTTGCTATTTGATTTATGTACACAGTAATTGCTTCTTTTGATTCAATGAATATCGCGGACGTTTCCTCCCGCGGGGCTCAGACACGCACTTTTTTCAGCCTACATACTGTTATTAATAGTTATTCCAGCGATAGCCAGCTGCGCCCGATTTGAAAACCATAATACATTATCACAGCATTTATTATTCTTCCATTTAGCGTCTACGGCTTTGAAACTCGGGCACAAAGAGTTCCCTTTCCAATTTGTGTCAAAAAATAGCCTTAAAAAAATATGCCGAAAAGCAATCATTTACGTTGAAGTACTCAGCTACAATTAGAATGCGGGGTTCGCCCCTGCGCCCGCCGCCGGGGGGACCCCTCGTGAGAAATGTCACCTGTCTGGCCTGCAAGGTATTTAGTTGAACCCTCTTTATCTCATACAAATGCCTTCTCACAATAGTTTCAAACTCGCATAAAGACTTGTACCCATTGAGTTTGTGATTCGCAAAGATTTTATGGGAATAAGTTTTATTTGCGATTTATTTCATGTCGGGACTTTATGTGTGGAGATAGACACGCGATACGAATTTTGATTAAATGGTAATCCCGGCCGGGAGCGGAGTCGTGAAATATTGTTCGCTGCTGAATTCAATGCTTTTGATTTGGTTACATTACGCGAAGGGCGGAATGACTATTGCTAAAAGATACGTTACTGTCTGAAGCTGATACGAGTATTTCGGTTTGATTTTAAATGTGATACGTGAAAATCTATATTGTCAAAGTAACAACACAATTGTTACTAATCATTATGTATGATTTTATTTATTTTTTATTAAATATGATATATAATATTAAACGCCGCTTTTGACAAATACAATTTTATCTTATCTTACCTTTACTGACTTCGTTAAGTTTAAATTTACGATGTAATAACTGAAAGACTAAAAGTGCTCGGCAACTTTAGATTTGTCAAATAAGTACTTATTTGGGACAAAGGAATATCTTATTACCGAAAAACACCAACATACACAATATCACGTAAAAAATCCAAAACATTGTATTGTGCAGACACAGCTACCGACATGAAAAACAATTCCTATGTTATTCCATTTTATTTCTCTCTTTTCGTATCCTGCAAAAATAGTGACGGGTCGTGTAAGTCGTGTTCGGTTGGGGTTGCCAAAGATTACAGTCCTGACAGCCCCGCCGCGCTGGCGGACGTGGGTGGCTGTGTTGTTGTTTCCGAACGAAACTCAGATCTATACACGCGATAGACGCGGCAGACATGTTGATATCACTATACACGCTGTGCAGTAAGTTGTGATAACTTGCTGCCTCTGTGTGAGTTTAGGACATGTGGGTGGTTTTGAGAAAAAGTATTGAGTTAAAAGATAGCTTAAATATTCAGTAGCCATGACTATTCCGGGATTCCTATGGGAATGAAGATAGAAAGTTTCATGAGACTTTATTGCGAAGCAGAATTACTTATAATGATTCGTAGCGAGTTCTTATTTATTCTTATGTATAAAATCATAATTTTATGTCACAAAGAGCTATAATATAAGTATAAGGTTTATTTTTGCGTATTCGATTTGCTGTCTACTCTGTATCGAGGTCTATGTTTTTATTGTTGTTTTTATAAACGAATCGCATTACGATCGCGATTGACGATTTATGAACGGTCAAAACATTCGGATGTAAACACGATTTATTTGTCGCCTCCGACGCCGAGAAAGTCGTTATAAGTTTGACTGTTTTGTTCGGAAAAATAGCTGGCTGAATAAATCTAGATAGTCGTATTCAAAGATTCAAAGGTATTTTTTGTGGTACGTTTTTCGATTATAATAAAATAATTGTTGTTCAGTGCCAGTGGGATTGATTACTTTTTACGTGCATTCAATCGTTTTTGTCGATGCAAATGGAAATATTGATAAGATGTATTTAGCAACACGCCAAAAAACCACCACACTATTAAAAGCAATTACTTTAAAATATATTATTATACTAAAAAATCTTTGCCAAATAAAATTTACTTAAAAATCGATTGTGAGTTAGTTTTTCATCTATTATAGAAATTTTATTAATCTGACTGATAAATCAACTTAAAACTGAGCCGAAGTAGAAACCACATGAAGTGAAAATACTTGGCTTGTGAATATCCTCCCACATTCTCCTCGCAGAGAGCCTAAGATATAACATTTCATGGGAACGCGTCATTGCACAGCGAGGTAATTAACAGACATACAAGTTTCCACTTACCGCCAATTTCCAACTGTTACGTAAATGGTGCCGATTAAATTACTTTCGGAGGAGAACGGCGCGTTATCTGCTGATTGAGCGGCCTTTTGCGCGGTCGGGAATTTAACAGAATATATTGTAAAATCGGATTACAAACTAGATTGTAAAAATATTTACACTGGGGAACAATTCCCAGATGTTATTTTTACAGGGCTCTTCATGCAAGCTTTGATACTTTGAATTTGATAACTTGAAAAAAAAAAGAATTTTTTACCGCAAATCCTTATTTTTTTATAAAAATACATACATAAAACTAAAATGGTACCTACTAATAGTGATCACTTCACGTGACCCGCTTGCTCGTTTGCCTGCCTTTTTCATAAAAAAAAACTTACTACCATACAAGAGGAGTATAACTGTTAACGATGAAAATGTTAGTAGAATGAGAATCATGTCCACCAAGCGAGGGACGTAATGTTCCGACCATTAACGTTAATATCTAGTGGAATCCCGGCTTTAGCTATGGCGGTTACCTTACGCAGATCAAATGAATACAGAGATCCTATCTGAAATGCTTACTAGATTAGATACCTATCTTTGAAAAAGAAAATGAAGATTTTTTGGTTAGTTTTGGACACATTGCAAGAGCTCATGTACAATGGATAAAGTATTAAGTAAGACTTTTATTTTGTTCCGCGATAAGCGATTTAAATAGTATTTTTTGACTAATTACCAATGAAAATATTTATGAAAAGTAAGGAACATTATCCTATGAAAAAGGTAAACGAAAAAGCTGTTTTGTACGACCTGGGTTTTATTTATGTATGCTTAATATGTTGCTTGGCACAATCGTGAAAGTTTGGATAGACAAAGAGACACCGTCATATTTATAATATGATAATGTGGTAGAATTTCGAAACGAAAATAATGAGTAAGAAACCGGTGAGTCACAGCGGGGTAGCGCCTGTGATAAATCCACCGATTTGAGTCATACAAGTAGAACTATTGCCGAATCGACTGCTCATGTTAAAATTTCCCATTACAACAAATATACACAAGTACTATTAAGACTTAACTAACGACTCACTCAGGCTCTACATGCGTATATCACTACAAGCATAAATTATTTATATGATAGTGCAAACGCTATCCTAATCCTTTGCCAGGTTAAACTCTATAATAATATTATAAATGTTTGTTTGTCCGTCTTTTAAATGAAGCAATTTTTATGTGATTTTTTACGTGGAGATAGATGCAGGGCTGGAGAATGACGTAGGCTACTTTTTGTCTCTTTCTGTTCAACTAAAGTTCAAAGTATCTTAAGATTTTTTTTATGACAGAGGGAGGCAAACGAGCAGGCGGGTGACGTGATGTTAAGTAATCACCGCCCCCTATAGACACCCGCAACACCCGGAGGGTCACAGAAGCGCTGCCGGCCTTTAAGATATAACATATCAGAAGTATACACGTATAAATTACAATGTAAGTTACTTATATTAGGTTGCAGAAAACTTTCGTTTTGTTCAGGTACTTGATCTCATTATTGATGACAATGTCACGGTTACAAATCTTGGTAAATTAATATAAATGGGAATAATTTATAAGGATACAAAACAAATATATCAAAACAAATGTCGGTCGCAACGCAAAAGTACTAAAATTATCGGCAACATTATTTATTGCATCTGTTATGAAATAACCGCTAAGTGTGAGTTGGATTCCCGATTGAAAAGTTCCGTACAATTATTTATATAAAGCGGCTATAAATTTATATTTGTTGTTGGGATCCTCTCTTAAATATTTATATTATTCTGTTTTCAGTATTAGTTTTTAGCGGTAACAGAAATACATTATCTGTGAAAATTTCAACTGTTTAGCTATCACGGTTCATGAGATACAAAGATTTGATGGCAGAAACAGGCGGAGAGCGGAGTCTCAGTAATAGAGTCCCGTTTTACCCTATGGGTACAGAACCCAAAAAAGCTACTGCTATTGAAAATAAGACCCCGCATCGAACTATTGTGCAATTATAAAATTTATCGTCGATTTAATTTGTTCAATACTCTCGACGAGACGTAAGGCTACCCTTCACACGCCAGAGTGAGGCACATAAAAACTGTACCCCAAGGGGTCTATTTCAAAGGCTATTGGCCATTGGCAGCTTTTGTTATTTGTTTGAAGTCATTTGGCGAGTGTCGACTAGGCTGTTATGGCGATAGTGCTCTTGCCAACATTTTTATTGGTACTCCTAGGGATAGTGGGCGGAGTCTACTTTTAGGGTCCCGCACCCAGAGAGTTAACGGAACCCTATTACAGAGTTCCGTTGTCAGTCCATCCGTCTATTTATTTGTCTATCATTTTCCAGGCTTTCAGTCATCTGTCTATATGTATAACATAAAATATCACAAACAGAATAAAACAAATATTTAAGGGGGGCTTCCATACAACAAACGTGGTTCTTTTGCCGTTTTATATAGAAAGACAGAACCCTTGTAGTCCGACTCGCACTTGGTTATTCATTTATGGATTGTGTTCTATGTTTTATCAATTTTTCTTCAATTAAAAAAAAAAGATTCTTTAAATATATTTAACTCTTAAATATGAAACTCTTAAATATATTTAAAGAATCTAGGAAAAAAAAGTAAAAAAAAAAGTAAAACTTTATATTAGAAAACAAGAATGATACTATTTGTAATTAAAAATTAATTTGAAAATATGAGTCAATATATTCAGTCATATTATTGGGAGCAAAGAAAGTATATAAAAATGTGTTAACTACAGAAGTAGATAACACATTTTTGGATCTGGAAGCTGGAAGGAAACTTCCAGCTTAAATGTTAAGAGTCAATCAAAGGAGGCGGGCACATAAATGAAACGTGTTGAATAAGCTAGCAACCTTTTCTGTGCCTCGCATATATCAATAAGCTCAATAACCAGCTAAACGTGATCTTTGACCCATTATATTGTATACTAGCCGACCCGTGCCCACTTCGTTGGGCGTTACAATATAGCCTATAGCACTTCTGAATAGTGTAGCCCTCTGATTGTGAAAGAATTCTTCAAATCCATCTAAAACGTTAAAAAGCCTACAGTTTAGAACCTGTCTTGATCGAAGGAGGGTAATGATAAATCACAAGAGGTCGCTCCGCCCCCCGCATAGTGTCGCCATAATTAGTTCCGCCGCGGTTGTCATTATCAGCGGCGCGTGAGCCGAGTGTCGTGCCCGCGCGCACACTGCTGCACTAAACACACACCGTGAAATGTTCCCTGCTAGGTAAAAACATGCACGGAATTTCTCTAATTATATTTTCAGTAAACAGTGAGCTTTTTTTTATTAAATTACGATATTTATATTATGTATTTGTTTTTTATAGACAATCCCGTTGATAAAATCTTTTAAACTCTTTAAATAAATGAATATATAGGGACTTTGTATAAATATAATTATATTTGTGGGTCTGAGTTAAAATAATTTAATTAATAAATGTTTTGACTTCAAAATTTCTGAGAAAATATATAGAATTTAATCGGAAATAGCAATAAAGGCTCCCAGCACAGCTGGGCTTCCTTCAGTTCAGTAAGCTCCTTACTTTATAAGCTGCTTATAATTTCTTAAGAGAAAACCATTCCGACCTTTCCAGTGACAAACCCGGGTATGCACGGGTAGAGTTATTATTGGTAGTATAGTATTGGTATACGATTTTGACCTAAAAGTATAAGTACAACAGTTAACTTCCTTAAAAACCACAAATAGGTTTGTGCTATAAACATTTGGCGTTGCAGTTTACTTCTCACAAGATCTATAGGTGCAAAATACTTGATACAATTTGTAAAACTTTAATAGACAGAGTTATATCATTATTAATTATAACTTGTGTAGTCATTAATGAAGTAAGCCCTATGTTTAACCCTGTAAACCAGGCTGCAGGGACTTTCAAACCACATTCAAAGGGTCAATTGAGCCGTTCTAAATTCGAAAATAGTCCCTTGTTATATAATTGCCCTGAGGCACGCACTAGACGAAGGCAGACCAGGCGAATTGGTCTTCTAATGATACGACTCCCTTTGTTCATTTTATGACTCTTTTTATTATATCTCGGACAGACGTTCTCCAGTATTAATATGTGACGTTCCCCAGAAATTACACTATATTACGAATTAACATGAGGTACTCTTCTTTGTTGTATTATACATATGGCATACAATATATATTGTCTTCAAAATTATGCGTTCTGAAATAAAATAAAAATAATAGGTTTTATTATTTTCTTTTAAAATCAAATTACAAACATATAATATAGTAAAATGCTTACGTTTACTAAAAATGCTCTCAAATTAGATATTATTTTGTAAACTGCGCTAAGAATTGGTTCTTGAACTTTGTGACAAGTGAATGTCATAATGAAAAAGATTTTTGTTAAATTAGCCCAAATGTTAGCGCTTTTGAATCGTCAGTTTGCTATTTATTTATTTATTCATTGCAAAGCTACACACTACCAGCGTTTCGGAACGACCACTACTGAGAAGAACACGAAAGAAACTCAGCAGTATTGGTCCCTACAAGCCTGAGGGGCTACAAAACAA
>JADGIL010008120.1:50124-60301 GCA_020352625.1 Cactoblastis cactorum | reverse complement strand
ACAACGATGGACTATGACCTAGATTAAAAGATAGGCTACTTTTTATCGCGGAAAAATGTACGGTTCCCGAGGGGTATAATTAGCTGAGCTTACAAAATATTATAGTATCTATTGGTCGGACGAAGTCGCGGGCATTAGCTAGTCTTTTATAAGAATCGCTTGCTAGGAATCTTAACAAATGCCTTTCCTCGAACTTATGTAATTCTAAAATCAGTCCATTTAGAAATATATTATCTCTATCTATGTTTTATGGTTATCTTTCTGTAAAATAGGTTTATCCAATTCAATTACAATTTTGTTTTCTTTTTTCCTTAATCATTTCAAAGATACATTAGATATTCATATGCGTAGACATGTTAATGATTACTTGTTTATAATTAGATGTTTACCCGTTTGTTTTCAATATAAAATAAATATAATTACTCCAAATGTAAATCTCATCATATTTTTTTTTCTAGACTTTTCCATTTACGGTTTGTTTCTCTTCTTATATACATAGCTACAGTTGGAGTTGTAAAAGTCAATTAAGGCTTCAAACGGGAATTCTCACAGGCGATAGGCTAGAAATCTGTCACTGTGTTTGAATATTCATTCCACCAATAAGTCCACCATTTTGCTAAGCGTGGCCCTCGAAATCCAAGAGTTTCGCGACTCCTGGCTCTGTCTACCCCGTCAGGGATAAAGGCGTGGTACTGTATCTATATCTGTACAATTGGAGTGTGGAATATCTATGACGGCATGGAGACTTTATTTTTGAAAAACTAATATTTATATAATTATTTCTTAAGTTTACGCGAATATTAGACATTGAAATGAAACAAACTTAACGGATTTCATCGCGGTTTAATCACTACACACAAAGGAACTTATACTGTTTTAAGACTTTAGATTGATTTCTTTATGTGTATTTATTGAGCTCCGACGCTAAAGTCTTAAAACAGTATAAGTTCCTTTGTGTGTGGTGATTAAACCGCGATAAAATCCGTTAAATTTGTTTCATTTCAATAATATTTATATATATTTTTTATTTTGTAGCAGTATGCGTCGGAGGCCGGGCGCGCTGTGCGACGAGAGGGACTGGGCTCAGCTGAGGCCACGGAGATGGTGCTCAATAATTTGTTCTACATCACTGCCAAGGTAACAGGATAAAAAGACGTGAAAAATTATTCTTCCTTCCTCCTACTTAAAATTATAATAGCGATAATCTGGATGCGAACTTGTATAATAAGATATCGAAATTCCCTCGTGGGCCGATACCGTGGGCGTAGAAAAGTTTTCAGTGTGAGATATTATCAAAAATATATATATTATATACTAGCTAATGCCCGCGACTTCGCCCGCGTAGATTTTACAAAATATATATCCCTCGAGAATCGTAATTTCGTCGTAGTCCATCGCTGTGCCAAATTTCATCCAAATCCGTTGAGTAGTTTTTGTGTGATGCGCGTACAAACAAACAGACAGACAGAAAAAAATCTAAAAACAATAGTTTTAGCTTCTATATAGGCCCTATAAAGAGCCTCTGTATATTTTATTCTTAAATATCTCCCATGTACAGACATAGCTCAGTTACAATTATATTATATGTATAGATAAGCTTATTTCTATTATAAGCTTAAACAAAGAAGCGCTCTTAACGGTCCCTCAAAGCAAATAATTCGGAATTTATTGTCTAACGACGATAAAAACGGCCCCTGTAAAGTTTCGTCATGTCCGTATGTCACTGTCAAATTAATGGTACGGTACCCTTCGTACTTGAGTCCGACTCGTATTAGACCGTTAATTGTTATAACTAAGTATGCTTCTATAGTTGTGCTACGAAGATTACCTAACAAATAATAGCGGTCAGGTACTTTACACCACAAATTAAGCTTCAAAAGATTCAATCATTTTCGAGATTAAATTCAAAAAAAATATATATAAACATAGTTTACCCTTCAAGAAAAGAGCGTATAAAGCTCTAAAAGGCCGGCAACGCTTCTGTGACCCCCGGGTGTTGCAGGTGTCTATAGGCAGTGGTAATCACTTAACATCACGTGACCCGCCTGCTCGTTTGCCTCCCTCTTTCATAAAAAAAAACTTTGTACACGTAATGTAATCTAATGTCATAGCTAAACATTTATAAGAAATAGTAAAGTTTGATTTTAATTACCCATCGAATTATATAATTAATTAAAACATTTTCAGATCTGTCGTTTTTATGTTAAAAGCTCTAATGCATCGGGCAACAAATTAGTCATTCGGTGGAAGAAAAGCCGGACGAAATAAATGACGCGCCCCTCACAATTGTTCTGTAACAATGGAAAATATTAACCCCTAATTGAAATAAAAACAAAATTGCTTTCCATACTAGTGTGGGAGTGAAAGAATAACAGAATGCAACAGCTGTTATTTTTTCCCGCGTAGAAAGGACTTACAAAATGATGAGAGCCGTCGGTCTGAATCATATCTTTGTACTGATGCAATAACAAGGTGGTGCTCAAGGCAACCTCTATATTATTTATTAGTAGTTTCAAAGAAATGTTTACAAAAGTCAAACAACTTAATAAATAAATATATAGGGACAAATCACACACATTAAATTTGTAATATGTATATTGTATGTTCGAGACTTTTACTGTGGGATACTGACTTAACGATTCTATATTTTATAACAAAAACATTATATATAGGTAGATATACACTTCAAGACCCAGGCCAATCAGAAAAATACGATTTATCATTTTGGCCCGACCGGGAATCGAACCTGGCACCACCTGTTTAGCAGACCGGTTAATAATTTCATTACAGAGGCCACTCAATGCTAAAGATACATCTATAATATCTCATAAATAAATATAGCGGAGGCATTTATGTAAAGCTTCGATCAACAATAAAGAACTACATTCCCAGTTCCGAACTAAATATTATGCTCACTTCAATAAAAAAGACAACTACTATGATTATCCAAAAAAAGTTACATTTACAGAATCGTGTGTTAGAAAATAAAACTTAATGTGTGAAACTTGAAACCAGTACAAAACTAGACTAGTTGAAAACTGCTCAGTTATAAGCGATGAGCAGTGTTTGCCAAGGACAATATTTTTGCGGGATTGTAAGTCTAGTTTTTTATCTTACGTCGTTGATCTAAAGGTTCTAAATGAGAACCCGATATATTCTCATTGCGGAATCCTACAAAGTACTTATTAAGTTTACTAGACCGGAAAAATACCTCTCCATATTAATTTTAAAATGTTTGCGTCCGAATGGACGTTTGCTACACAAAAAATTTTACTGTACTCGAAAAACTGAAATTAAACACTTGCATTGCGTCGCTTTTCAAAGCAATGAAAAACATATTAACAATGCTTTTCCCAGAAAATTCTCTTTATCATTGGACTTAAATTTTGAACAAAGTTCCCAGAGTTAAAAATGTGAACAATGAAATATTGTTCACATTTTTAACTCTAGACGCAAAAAGAAGGATGTTAAAAATTAAACAACGATGTCTGTGTGTGTGAGACTGCGTCTGTATCATTGTAGCTCTGAGAACGGATGAATCAATTTCGATTTGCCCTTTTTTTCATTCGAAAATTAGTTTCTTTGCAGTGACTCTTAGCTATGATTGGAAAAAATTGGTCCCGCAGCAGGATATTTTCTCAATTTGCCTCGAATTTAAAGGAAATGGGAACTACCTAACTATTACAACTTTATTTTTCCATTATGATTTCAACTTTTTTTATTATTTATATCCGAAAATATTATTTGTAAAATATATTTATTGATGTAAAACATTTATAAACAAAACAATCAAGGCGCTAATTTTTAGAATTTTTGTCTGTCTGACTGTATGTTTGGCGCATCACGTAAAAACTATTAGATGAATTTTGATGCTATTTTCAAATTATGTATTGGAGTAGGTCTAACTTAAAATATAGCGTTGGTTTCATCTTGTTACGCCAAAGAAATTGACAATAATAAATACGCGCGGACGACGTCGCGTGCCTACGCTAGTATATAAGTTCCCGGAAAATGTGAGCGTCGCAACTTCACACCTTGAGCACAGTAATGCATGAGCGAACAGCACTCAAAGCCTGATCGTTACAAAGTAATATCTGTGCACCGCTCAACATATTTACATGGAGTCCAATCCTTTTTAGTCAATTTTCATAACTGTTTTGTAAAACTAACTACAAAACCTTCCTTCACTTTACATAACTGTTTTTTAAAAAGGACTGTTTTAGCTACGAACGAGGACATTTCCTTCTTTTTATTTATATGGGATTATAGGTCCAGTATTTGATGTATGTAGTGGATTTAACTGACAAATATTGCTGTACCTATGTTGGTGTCTCGTAATAAATAAATCTCAAACAACAATTTACTGAAATGCTGTAAGATAAACTGCAGAGCGATGAGATTCTAGTTTGAAAAACGGGGCCAGTTACAGAACAATCATCTTATCTGTAGTGTTGTACCACTCCACTCCATTAATTAAAAGTATCTTTATTTGTAACAACAGAGTTCTACTTTCAATACTTCAAATGAACACTGCCGAGACGGATTTAATTTGCGATGCTTTTCTGTATTCTGTGGGCATTTGCGTTCCAAATTAACGAGCGACTTCTTTTAAAATTGTAACTATAAAAAATTTTGTAGCCTAATATTTTGAAATAATCTTAGACATTTATATACCGTACACAAAATGGCTACGTCCAAAAGTTAAAACAAAAAAGAAACCGCGTTTAAAAGTGTCACTTTAACTGCGTCGCAATACGGAAGTAATTCCTACGAATGCACAGGGTAAGTCAAGCTCGTTCAAGGTCCCAGAATTGGCAAGGGGTGGGCCGATTATATGGCGGGATTGCGTCCGCGCCTCTGTTTACGCCGACATACCCCATCCGTCAGGCCCGACCTTGCCGCTAAGCAAACTAACCATCAGGCATTCCGTACACTTTCGTCACGATTGAATTGCTAACCCCTGTCTAAACAATATCCTGAAAGATTAACTTTTTGGAATAAGTGATAACGGAAAAATAATTTCTATTCATGTATTTGAACAACCCCTTGATTACATTCTCAATCAAACCTAATTAGAATATATAATTTTAGACTGGAATTAATATAAATAAATAAAATTGTAGACAGCAAATTAAAAATAAATATGTTTATTAATGAACTGTCACCTCTATTTTTTAATATTATCATCGAGGCACTGGCGAAACAAATATTTATTTAGATTCAAATCTCCCGGAGTGCTTTACCAGGTGAAATAATAAATTTTCTGGAATATATAATATGAATTTCGTGAACCCGTTATTCATTAGTTCAAAGCCATTTGTAATTAAAGCAGGTACACATATTTTGCGGGTGTTTACTTTGAGTGTGGTACAGTAATTGGCGGCTCGGAGTTGTGGCGATGTACTCTTATTTATAAGCACGTATTTGGTCGGCACGCGTGTACCTCATGGCAGGTTACTGTGAGTCTATAAAATTAATAACTTCCATTTGTTTTTCCGGCGTTGAAATATTAGTTTAATTGTTATAGTGGATACATAAATATATCATCTGTAATCAACTGTCTAGCCCTCACGGCTCATGAGATAAAGCCTGGTTCCAGACAGACGACACAAACGTCTTAGTAGGGTTCAACTCGCTCGTAGCCGGTTTTTTCTTGCATATGAATAATGTTATATTATTAACTGTAATTTCGGTTGTTAGATAATTTGAAAATTAAATTATATTATTTTTTTGTCTTATCTGATACAAAAAATATATAAAATGGCCATCATAAAGAAAGCTGACCATCGTGAAGCTCACGGTGAAATAAAATCAATTCTATCGAGTTAAGGTTTGATTAGATTTTAGTTTAGAAATAATTTAGCCACATGAATATATCGAATTTATACATTTTTGTATTATTTAACAGTTTTCGGACAACCACCCGAAAGAGATAGAAGACCTCTGGGCGACGCTATGCGCGTGTTGGCCCAACAATCTGAAGGTCATCATTCGCTACCTCATCATCGTGTCGGGGATGGCACCCAACGAGCTGCTGCCTTATGTGAGTACAATCATTGCCTCACTACTGACTGTTTTTTATCTACTTCTTATCTATTAAAATTCAAGTCAAGTTCAAAGCAGAACTGGCGAGCAACACCTTGTGTACGAGTATTACACGATCCATTTGGAGCCACTTTTTACCCCTTCATAATTCAAAATCTATTTAAAGTGTGTGTGTGTGTGAGAGACGTTGTGTCTGTGGCATCATAGCTTCCAAACGGATGAATAATTCTTTTTTGTTAGAAAGCTAACTTAATCGAAAGTGTTATTAGCTATGTTTTTTTAACATCCGATGCAAAAAGAGGCATAAGTATAATGTGTAAATTATTTAATTACTTCTTAGTATATGATTACAAAAAACGGTTTTGTTACATAGTAAAAACTGATATGTGATTGGATACGAAGATATATAAAATGAAAAAGACGACCGCATTTAGGCGCGGCGCCGCATCAACCTCTCTGCATCATCAGTATTAACTTAATTATTCTTTGGTTTTATTATGATCTTTCCTTTCTCTTTATTTCCTTGTACATTCGTAGATCATTGTGTTTGTTTCATCCGTTTGAATGAACATAACACTTGATTATTTATTTTGCAGTTAAAACTACATTTTACCTATTATCTTTCTCGGACGAGGCAATCTATTCATGCAACAAGTCCAAAGAAGTACTACACTGTTACAGAATAAATATTGTCTTATAAATAATGCTTAGCTGTTCCGCTTCTATGCTTTCTTCGATGAGAGAGAGGGGTCATTCAGTTTTTCGTCCCAGGGCTCGTTCGGTCCAAAGGATTGAAACACTGAATTCAAAAAATAATTGAACAAGCTTATACTCGCGATATCGTGCTCTCGTAAATATTAAATAAATAAATAAAATAAACTTTATTTGCCAACACACCTATTCAAGGAACACGTAATTCCACAAGAATTTTTTATGTTATTTTATAAATTATTATAAAATAGTATATTATAAAAAATATTACATTAATTTTAATGCTAACGCACTCGTCCCGTCAGCAACCAGATGCCCACCCCCGAACTAGATAAAAATCTGTATCTTGGATGATGAGATATTATTGTGAATATCTTGCGTTCTAAGCGGCGTATTAAGATGAAACAAACACTATAATTATTTTAAGTTAGACCTACAATACAACTGCATCAAAATCTGTTCAGTAGATTTTGCGTGAGAGCTGCAATAAGTAAATTTTATTTTTAATAATAAATAAACAATAACAATCTGCAATTTCTTCCACTGAATCTAAACAATAGAATACATAAATATGTATATAGTTATGCAGTTTACTGCCAATCCTTAGCCATCTCTTTGGTGTAATCGAGCCATTTTTATCTGTAAATTATAAGTTAAACGTTTTGACTATTTATAAATTACGGTATCCGCGCCATACAATGGCGTAGACCGCGCGTCAAAGCGTGGTCTGTCTCAGCCTTCAATATAAAATTACAATTCTATATAATGCAGCCAGACAATACTGGCTCGGAGCGAGTGTAAAGCCACCACGGTATTAAATTTCAAATCTAGGGGCCGAGCGCGTCAACAAAGCGCTGCGGAGAGACATGTCGAACTTTGTTGAGCTGCGTTCTGCTTAATCAATTATAATAAACACATTTCCGATTAACTTATGACGGCGACGTCGTTCGCGTGTAACTAGTATATTCAATATCTCGGGTTCTATGCGTCGTATCAAGATGAAATCTACGCTAAAATATGCTATTAATATTTTTATGGTAGACCTTTTACGATTCAACTCTAAAAATTATTATTAATTTTAAAATATGTTTTAATTTATTATTAAAAATTATTTTCAAAATATATTTCGTTTTAAAGTTAGTTTTAAAATATTTTTTAATTATTATTTCATAATTTCAATGTAAGAAGTACAATACTACGACTATATACATAGGTAATTCTCAAATAAATTATTGAAAATAATTATTTTGTGTTGGCAGTTACATCCAATATGTACATACTTGGAATTCAATCGGAAGGAGGTTTGGGCGAAGGAAAGAACGTTGCTCGTTCTTATATTAAGGGCAGTTGCTTTCCAATTGTTGATACTCAAAACACCTCATTTAAAAAATGTATAAAAATCTAAAACATTGTTTTTGCATTAATGGTATTCCATTTGAGTAAAACAAATTGCACGGGAATTATTTTCTAATTATAAATGTATATTCGGAGATGAATATTTTATATACCTATTTCGTAATGATCGTTTGAAAAGATGTTATACTACTATATAGATATTTTTCTATGGAAAAATGTCCATGATTCAGGTCAATCAGAAAAAGATTATTTTACATTTCGACCTGAACGGCTGATCGCAAAAGAACCGACCTCTTGACTAGTGGACATTACATAATGACTTAGAGATAGTCTAATGTAAAATTGATTGTCTTTCTCGATGGACTGTCTGCATTTTACATTGTAAATATTTGACACGACTAGAAATTAAACCGTACGTTCATCTACGGACGTATACGTACATATTTTATTTAGTAAATCCATCTTCAACAAATAACAAAAGAAGAATAATGAAATGGGACAAAAAAAGGCCTCCACTTTTAAGGTTTCGTAGCCACGTGACATATCATGCCAGTGCTTATGTCAGTTATTTTATTTCACACAGCTTATTATATTCAAACGACAGTGTTGTATATACATATATACATATATAGTGTTGTTATTCAAATAGATAAATACGTTTACATATTATACTTGAAAATAAAATAGTAAACGGATTATTTTAAACCTCATTCCTATAATATAAAGACTTTCTGGTAATAAAACTGATAAATACCAAGTCTTTGGTGATCGTTATGTCAACTTAAAATATCACTTAGGGGGTTGATAAATAGATATAACAACCTATTCTTAGATCTATCAAGAGTGCATATAAGATCTCATAGCCATCGGTTGAGCCGTGTCGGAAGAGTATGGTCACTGAACACCGTGACACGAGATTTTTATATACATATATGTATATTTCTATTAAATCGATTATACTCAAAGTAAGTTCCAGACTTGTGCTATGGGTTACTAACTCAACCCAAACCCCAGGCCAATAAGAAAAAGTTCTCTTTTTTTATTTGATCAATCTTTTATTTGTTTCACTGTTTTCTCGCCGTACTAAGTGGAAGTGCATCCGTCTATAATGATTAAGAGGAAATTGCACTCCGTCTGAATGATCTGTGCGGTCTTCGATGGGGCCAGTGTGTACTTCAGATGTGAAAGCGAGCTTACGTCCCGATAATTGTTTCTAAGAATAAAGAAATACATTTCCATTAACGTTTTTATCTATCTATCTGATATACTTACTTGAGTTTGTTGTTTCTTAGTGTTGCTGTAGGGATTGCAACGGTATCATTTTTTTTGGGAGTTCACTATACGTACACTATACTACGTAGCCACATCTACGAAAAACCATTAAAAAATAATAGAATAATAAATAAATCATTAATAACGACAGGTATATAATGATATAGGTATATAATGGACATATAATGACAGGTTGCAATCCTATCGATTATTAGAAGATTCTGACTATATTCTACATTTTCCATTCGATGGTAAATAAATATAAACCGACAAATAACACAGATTAAGTAATCCCCTTAATAAATGTGAGATACCACTCACGATATTTTACAATACTTATGTATCTATATACATATGTATGTAGATAAACATTTAAGACCCAGGCTGGTCACAAAAGACCATTTATCATCATAAGCTGACCGGGATTCGAACGAAAAAAAACATGAAACGTGCCAGCTGCTTTCTCTTTCCGCGCTGATTGTAAAAGTCAATCAAGGGAAAGGGCTTAAAATAGGATTTTTTCCTCATAGGCTGTCGCCTACCGGCTATCAACTTGTCATATCTGAATCTGTGTTCCACCAACAAGTTCACCATTCTGTTGCCTTCGAACCTGTGAGTTGTGGTTCGAAGGAACAGAATGGTGAACTTGTCGGTAGACGTCTACCCCGTAAGGGATAAAGGTGCGATATTGTATCTGTATCTGTATCTAATTTTTTCTGTTCTTTGTGATGCACATCATTTTAATATGAATCACAGTATTTTTTTACAAGGAATATAGTGGTATGGAGCCACT
>JADGIL010008120.1:34516-49862 GCA_020352625.1 Cactoblastis cactorum | reverse complement strand
CCTCTGACATAAAAAAAAGGAAATTCTTGTAGACGCAATATTTTCCCTTAAATTAAAAATACTTTGATGAAAACACAAGATTTTTCCATGGCTGGGCTGTGATTTAACGTAATAAGCTTAGCGACGTTGCCAAGGATGTGCTTGATTTACTCTAATAGGATCACTTTATTCCCCCTTGATTGCAGATCAGCTTTAAAATAACGCTGTGTAAATCAACCCACATTAGTGCTGTCCTTGTTTTCTTTTACTCGGTATTTATTAAATAAATTGGATTGATTTCTTTAGAAAACTCAATCTATTACTTTCTTTATACTAAAGGCGGTTGATTTTATTTATACATACCTATTATTATCAAAATAAGTACTGTAAAGTAATTAAAGTAAGAAAAACAGAATTTTTGAGATAGTGTACGTCGAAAATATAAAAATATCAGTACTTTGCTTACAAATCTACGATTTTACTTGAATTGAAATTATATAGCATGCCTTAAGCGCGAACGCGCGTAGGTATGCTCTACTGTCGCCTTAAAATCATAATACGGTGTTTCGCCGTAATTTTATCCAAAATAAATTAATTTCCCCGGTTACAGAGTTACTTCGCAGACTAAAAAAGACAAAAACCCTTAATGATCATTTTTCATCCAAGTTAGAGCCGATTAATTGCTGAATTCATGTAAAATATTAATATTTTTCAAGAATTTTATCAATTGCTTATCATAATATCTCTCAGTAAACACGATAACTCTCGAAAAACACTACCAATTCACTAACAATTTTTTTTATTAGATTCGTAAATCAAGTCTGAACAAGTAATTGAAAAATCACGACTTAATTATCTGCCGTTATCTTAGAAATTAACATTTCATGACGTTATTTTCTAAATTTTTCAATATTTTAGGCTGCCATATATAATATTTTTTTTAATAAACAGAGTTCTTATAAAGTCAATGTACGCATGCGTTTCTATCTGTCACTTTGTGAGTTAACTTGACGAGATGCAAGAGGTTGTTCAAGTCGCCTAAAAAAATAACACTCATGGCGGGAAAGCTTAAATGAAAAATAAACGTAAAAAAAAATTTTCTTCTTCTATTTATTCCTATTTATATTTTTTCAAACGGAGTTTTTAATAGCAAAGTGAATAAAAATTCAAAAATGTTTAAAAATTTGTGTTAAATTACACAATCACCTTTTTGAAAATCTCCAAATGATTTTTTTTATAACTTTTGTAATAAATAAACTATATGTAAAAAAAATTTGACGTTTGCGACATTCTTCAATATTCAATAGCAAGTTTATTTTGAGACTTTCTACCTTTCAAGAAATTGCTTATTCTCAATTATTTATCAAGTATATGTGTAATCGATGTAATTTACTTGTAACTTGATATTTATTTTAAGTTAAAGTTTAATAATTTCAGTGATATGTATCGTCAAAGAAGTTTTACTTCAATCGTGCGTAAAGGTTACACGCACAAATATTATTTTAAACATAATTTAGTAATAAATATATATAGAAACATATGATAATATAATATAATAAAACTTGCACTTTGAGAATAAAAATTTATAGTTAAAAACGAAATGAAATGAGACGTCATAAAAATTGATTTCTATTACTTGGGAATAAATAATTATAATACCTGTAATATTCTACTTGGGGAAATATATTTTCGCCCGTTTCTGCTTAAATATTTGAAAATAACCTCAAGAAAGCTTTTATAAAAATGAGAAGCAATCCATTATTATATTTGAATTTCTCTTTTCGTGAGCCGCCAATATGATTCTTATAAAATATGTCATGCCTTTGGTTCACAGCCCGTAGCATATTCGTAGAACTCTGTAGCGCCACGTAGCAGTCTGCTACAAAATAAATGTTAATTCTTTGTTATTTTTACTTGAAATAACATCTTTCAACACGTGTTAACATATTTTGTTAATAAAATGTATATTATGAAAATTATATTTTATTTCTATTGCCGAACCTCTACTGGCACCCATATAAACAAACGAGGTATGTGAATCAAGGAGAAAAAATATATACATATCAATTCGTGAGATCTTGTATACACATATTATTATGTACATATTGAGTATAAAGGTAAAATCTGTCGTGAAACGTACATATAAATAGGTACTGTATTTCTCTTTGTGATTTATGTTTAAAAATAGAACAGTATTTGCTGGAGATTTCACATTTAATACTATCTTGTCCACCTGAGTTAACTCAAATGACACTTAATTATTATTTTTAAGTAATCGAGAATTTCGAAGAAACTAATATTTTTCATAGCTCATACCTACTTCAAATTATTTTACCAATAAATATTTTTTCTCAATTAAAAAAGCGAGTTAGGAGCTTTTAACCATTACATGAATTATGAAATCCTGAATATTTCCTACAAAATTTCTACTTCACAAGATTCTGAGAAAATTTTCGATGGAAAACAAGTGGTCCTCCAACGGTTTGGCCTTATTACTACCATAAAATAACTTCTATGTTGAGTTACGCATGAGTGAATAGTCATTATTTGAGTTGACGTGTTTTTATCGCTTACCATCGAGCATACATCGATCAAACTCACTCATACATATCTGTACTTATACACGGATTGCAAATAAATTTACTAATTTTGTAAAGTAAAGTAAAGAGAAACGATTTGTATTTTTGTTTGTAACGTATGGACGATATTTGATTAATTTTGGCACAAATAAAACATTCTAAAGTAACTTGTGCTACTTTTTAAAAGTTTGATGTATCACCTTAACGAAACCCGGCTGGGTCGCTATCCACGTAATGAAACCAAAGATTTTGTTTGATTGAAATTTGTTCTGAAACTAAATCATAACGGGTCGCTTGTCTCTTATACAAGAAATGCTATCAGAGGATTTCCATGGTATAATAGTTAACGTACCTATCTGCTAATTAAGAATTCTGGGTTCAATCCCCGGTCGGGGCAAGCTGGAAAATCATCTTTTTCTGATTGACCTGTGTCTTGGTTGTTTGTCTATAAACGTATTTAATTGTATTTCTTTTAAATATTGTATCATCAGTTTGTAGTTATAATTGAAAGACTAACATTATCTGCCCAGGCCAAACGCGTGGTGCTGTACTTGGCGCGGTCTCGGCCCGAGCGGCTCCTGGACGAGATGATGACGGAACTGCAGACAGTGGAGACCCTCAACTGCCTGATTGAACGCACGGAGACCCCACCTTTCTACCGGCTCACTTCGATGAGGAAGGCCACGTCAGGACACAGCGATGGGCCTGGCACAGGCTCTCAGGTACTGTCGTCACTATCAATATCATATCAATCAATCAATCAAAATATCTTTATTGCGATAACTGTGTATAAGTATAGGACATAAACATATTAGTTTCAAACAGTTAACCTCTTTAGGCATGCAGTAATTACTATTTATATGTACATATTATCCGACCTTAAACTGCGTGATCGACAGCAGAGACTCCTCCCTTTTGCCGGCTCATGGAAATGAGGAAGGTGTCGTCGGGTCACAGCGACTGGATCTTAGGTACCGTCGTCATTAAAATAAAAATAACACATTGTAGAGTAATGTGAACTCCAGCTGACTCATCAAGAGCACAGAGACTTTACAATAAGTGTATGTAATAATAATAAAAAGAAGATTAAATGGACAAGCCCTTCTGGCATAACAGGGACCAAAAGGCAGTTTATTTCGGCATTTCATCCCAGCAGTAATCGTTCTGAATTGCTGGTAGTCTGTGGCTTGATGAATAAATATAAATGTTTATTAAATATTCACGTGAAATAGTACCTGTAAAGGTCTAATTTCTGAATAAATATTTTTATATATTTAAAAGTGTCGTACACAATTTATTTGAAATATTTTTAATTGTCAGGATGCAACGGGCCGCACCGGCGAGCTGGCACCCGTGGAAAAAGGCACCATTCACACCAAGCGGCATAGCGGCGAAGATCCAACAAAAGCCAGGTATGATATCACCTATATTGATCATGTGTAAGATTAGTATTCACTCTGAGAAATAAACTGGGATCGAACCCGAAACCTCTTGAGTAACTATCAGATATGTTAACTATTACACCACGGAGGTCATCAAACTAAAATCACTTACTATCAGGTGTACTGCTTCTTTTTCTTATTTTTCACTCGTAATGGGAATTACTTAATAATTGTATAATACTAGTTTATGCTCGCGACTTCGTCCAAGCATAACTTACCGTCGTTAATTTCTCGGCTCAAAAGCGCGGAAGTAATTGGTCTTTATTTAGTTCTTTTTACATCAGATACAGTTTTAATTTGTTGAAAATATTATACCAAAACGTGGCCAAGATTATCGCCAGGTCGATAAGCTCTGCTGTAAAAAATCAAGATTTTATCACTTAAAAATACTTATTGAAACAATGTCTCGTAAACCAAACTTGTTCGATTGAACATGTTAAATGCAAAATTTTATTTTTCTGTTAACTTAATTGACAACTTTTTCACTGACTGCAAAAAGAATATGAATTTTCTTTTAAAATAGAAAGTAAATAAACTAGGGATGGAAAAGTTTTACAATAATTTAATAAATTATTTAAATTACTTGAGAAGGTTCTCTGTTATAGATATTTTATTTATTTTGACAAAAAAGAACACCACTTATTAAAAAAAAATGTTATAAAAATACAATAAAAATATCATTATCGATATTGTTTCTTTTTTATGAAAGTATTTTAATTTAACACACTTATATAATTATGTTACAAACCGCCATTTTAATTAGTTCTCTTTTGTTAGTGTTTTTAATTGCTCAGAAAGCCAATTAAATTGGTAGTAATAACTTATTATTGGTAAAATCTGTCTCATCCAGACATCCTACAAAGAGCAGAAGGTTAAAAGTTGTAAATTAACCCACTTTATCAAACCGATTAGTATAGATAGTACCTGGGCTAGCGAGCTTCGCTTAGTATTTTTATGACATCAGAATTTGTATGAAATAAACTAATAAGCAAACTTTGAATATTATATTTTAAAATAACTAACTACGAAAAAATAGTATTTTGATTTCTTTCCAAACAAAAAAAGATAACTGTATATAGTTGGAAATCGAACATAAAATGCAGACATTATAGGCAAGCACGCTGACCACTGGAACAACAATTCTGCTGAGGTTGTGCCGAAATTACCTTACTCTATATGTGGAAAAATATGTGTGAAAATATAGGTATAATATATTTTCACACAATTTCAATACGACGATTTTCCCAGACTTGGGACCTAGATCGATTTTTTGCCCCCTCTAGCGCCTATATACCGAATTACAACGAAATTGTTAGAGCCGTTTCTGAAAATGTGTATAATTAAATAGTATACATAATACAAATATTGCTCGTTTAATAGATAGTATATGATAGATTTGTCTATATTAAGAAAGGCATTTGACATCTTAAAATTAAAACATTACAGTTGGTCACAGCTATTTAAGTCCCATGGATATTTATTTGATTTGACATAAAAATCTGATTTGAATCGTTGCCTACTATCCTATTAGTCATTAGTAATTACAATGTTGCCTCTTGATCGCGTTTCACGGTCCGTTACCCTAACCCGATCCTTTGATGCTTGTATGCAATCATGCAAACGTCAAAGGATCCTCTAAATGGTTGACTTGTTCTAACATGTAGAGAATTTATAATAAGATTTTTCCCAATAATGAACAATTCACACCATGGAAATGTATTGAACAGCCAATGACCAAAAATGATGGACTATATGTAAATCAAAAACTACGATAAATTTACGACCTATTATATTGAATACTAGCTAATGCCCGCGACTTCGTCTATATGGGTACTATAATATCTTGTCAGCCCTTGCTCAGTTACAATAAATGATATCGCTCGGGAACCGTACATTTTCCCGGGATAAAAAATAGCCTATCTTTTAATCTAAAAAATAGCCTATCTTTTAGGATCTGTTCGGTAGTTTTTGTGTGACGCTCGTGCAGACAAAAATTCTAAAAATTATCGTTTTGGCTTTTATGGGTCCTATAAAGATCTACTATATCTATTTTGCTTAAATTAAATATCTCCCATGTACAGGCATAGCTCAGTTACAATTTTATTATATTTATACATAGATGTTAGTGTAGGTATATCTGTGAACTATATGGTATACGATTATATTTGACGTCTGTCTAACCAATAGTTACAACATGAATGACATAAGTAGCCAACTCCGTCAATTAGCCCCCCCAAAAGGCTACGAATGCATGAGGTAACAAAGTAAAGTAGTAAAACGGCTGAGGGTGTCGAGAGGTGCGGCTTGGGTTTCACCATCAGCGAACTTACACCCCCCTTCTCCCCTTTTATTCCGCAATTACGTTCAATATACTTCGACCTCATAGCGAGTGTTAAGATGGAAACATACCTACGTGTCATGGCGTGTCGTGACGCACCGGACACCAAGAATAAATGAATTGTTAATATTAACAATTAATATTGTAAAACTAATGTTTTACCAGCTTGTTTTCTGTTAGAATAATGGGAATACAAGGCAAAATTTTATCATAATTTTAGCAATACATGCGTCAACAAATAAAATTTGTTGTTGTTAAAAAAATAAAATTTTGGAATAAGTTATTTAGATATCATTGAATAAAAGCCAAATTAAGTTGATTACGAAAATATCAGACATGTGATATATAAGTGTGTAGGGTGTGTATGTCCGTTTAAAATTTCACCACAAACAGCTACATCAATCATAAAATCGGGTACTTACGCTTATTGGTAGAACTGTTTTTTTTTATGTCAGAGGAAGACAAAGCAGGCGGGTCACGAGATGTTAAGTGATCACCGCCGCCCATAGACAACTGCCACACCCGCGGGGTTACAGAAGCGTTGTCGGCCTGTAAAAAACCTTCGCCCCCCCCATTTGAGGAGGGCGGAGAAGTTGGGCCCCCGGCTCTCCCACTCACCGGACGGGAGCATGACGGCTGATAACCGCCATTCAGGTGTCGGTCTTCTGTGGAAGTGTGGTACTTCCCCGGACGAGCTGGCCCATTCGTGCTACAGGCTAAAAAGAAGCCTTTGGCTGGCTCCACACCACTACAAGTAGTGGCTTCATACCACTACTAGCAGTGGCTCCATACCACTATGTAACTTGTCTAGTCAAACCACTGAAATATTGAAAAGTATAATATTCTAACACCTTTGGCTCTTGCGACTACTGGCACTGTCCACCTTATAATAGAGAAAGACGTGGTATTCATAAATGTATATATACAATGCATGAAATATTATTAAATAGGATTTTTTAATATATATCACCACATTCTATGGGTATACAACAAAATTTCCTAGCGAACACCAAGTAAGTAGTTTGCAATGAATAAAATATCTGTACATTCCGTACGTTTTTCACCAAAGGACATAAAATGATAAATTCAAAACATAGCAGTCTTACAAATAGCAGTTAGTAAATTGTTTTTGTGGTGTCCTCTCATTGACATGAATACAGCTAATATGCACCCTTCTCTCCGCTTAATTCATTTGTTTATTTTACGTTTTTAACAACTTATTAAATTAAAATTTAGTAAACCCCCGATACAATATAATAAAACACACGTCAAAGTTACCCCTCTTTTTACGTTGCCGGTTAAAACATAGCTTAGAACACTCTCGATGAAACCATCTAACAAACAAAAAAAAGAATTATCAGAATCGGTTAACTCGTTTGGATGCTATGATACCACAGACACAATGGCACACATACTCGTCAAACTTATAACAACTCTCATTTTGCGTTGGGGGTTAAAATACTGGCTAAAAGAACTTATTCTTTTTTTCAGTACAGGATTTTCTATTTTACTTAGACATAATTAGCGTACATTTCTTTTAATTCTACTTATAATTTAGTTCTATGTTGTCGGTTCTTACATAACCTTGTAATTTCTAAACTGTAGATTTGTAAATGAGTTCGTTACTAGATTTTTGCAATATTTTTAATATAAGTCTATAATTTTTCTAACAAATACATAAATATTGGTATATAATGATGCAAGAATGACACAACAGCCTGCAATTAAAAATATACATTAATAATATGAATAAATTTAATAAATTTAAAAGCATTGTGATCCCTTTGAACATAGCCGATGTGGTCAGTAAAACCTTTCGGTCCCAGGCGGCCGCCTTAACTCCAATAAAGATAACATTTTATTCCAAAGTTGTAAAAACCTTTGCACGGAACGACCGACATTTTAAGAGTAAAGCTGGATAGGCGTAAGTTATTGAAGCCATCCGCTTTACTACTTAAGATGTACAAACATATGTGCGAATGGCATCTGTACACACTGAATATAGGATTTGTAAACATCTACACATTCATCAAAATTGAAATCGATCTTATGCCTCTACAAAGAAGATATTGTTAAGAATAAAAATTCGGGTCATTACAGGATCAAGTGAAGTAGAATTTTAAGAATTTTTGTCTGTCTGTACGCACATGATATATTGACTACTGAATGGTATTCGATACATTTGATGATTTTTATCTTGGTCAGAGGCATTGCTTTATAAAATATAAAAGTTATCTTGTATATACTAATGAACACGCATATTTTCCCTTTTCTATAATATTGAAAATTACAGCGTTTTTGAAAGTCTTTTTCGCTGTATTTCTTTGTCGGATATTCAGTTGTTTTTGTCTTTGCTTGCTACGAAGCGGAGGGAGTAAAGCAGTGGCACTTAAGGGTCACCGTACACGGCACAACTACAGAACGCCATTATATTTCCTGTAGTTTCCATACATTTTATATGGACTCGCCACACACGGTTGACGCCGGCAGTCGCCACGCGCCACAAAGTTCCTAGCTTTTTGTGGCCTTTTCCGGCAACTAAACGCCGATAAGTACTATTTGAGTTTCTTCCGGCGTTGCTCCTCAGCAGTAGTTTTCCAAAATTATGTTAGTGTGACGCCTGATTAAGATATAATATTTATTAAACACTGACTGAAAAAAGTAATATTTTAAACTACATTTAAAAATTAAAATTCTAATTTTTAAATGTAGTTTAAAATATTATTTTTAACCGCGACTTTTGCGATTTTCCACCTTCTATCACTTGCCGATTACAAGTGTCGAGTACCGGCAACTCTGACTGTCGCATGCTTCAGACACTTTTTTTAGCTTTTCTTGGCGACATTTATGGCTATCGCGTGTGGCCCGTGTGCGACGACACTTAGCATCAAAACAGCACATCGGACGCCAATTAAGAGAGGTCCTTTGACGGGAGAATATCTATTCAATTTAAGATCCAATAAAATTGTAGAATTGCAAAATTTGTATTGAAAAACACCAATTTTGCAAGAAAACTTTTGCAGAGTGGGTACGAAAAAAGGATAAGGAATATTTTTTTTATTAATGATGTTTTGTTTTCAATTTAATACGCGTAAACAAATCAATCTGAGACTGATCAAACGACCAAACGATGCAAAACTATAATAGTTGTACCTATATTTATATGGCTCAGTTATTCCCTCATAGATAACACGTCACCAAACCATCACTGTAGTCTGATAATGCCCACGTTGTACTCTTTTGACTAATTGGGAAGCTTCTTTAGAGCATTCAACATAAATGCGGTCATATTGTTTGTTAAAATTTTATTCAATAGTAAAAAATTATCATCCGTAAACAAAATCTTTTTGGAACCTCCTTTCCTTTTAAGTGGTTGATTTTCAACTATTACAGGCTGCAAGTCCTAAGTCATCTTTAAAAATACGCGTTGATTCTAGGTGCTATCATATCATCTTCGTCTCCCGAAAAAATATTTTGTTTTCGGATAGGTTTACTTCGAATTCTGTCTCTTACTTCTTTAATAATAGCCTTTTTTGTACGAGCAATACGTGGAGGGCCAGATCTTTTTCCGTCACGGAAGTTTACAATATATAACCCGGTACATAAACATTTGTCTAATACCAAGCGTCTGATGAATTTGAAAAGCTTTGGTTTTATACTTACTTTATGTAATGCGATCACAGAGATTCGGCTCTCTTTATCACCCCACTCATTTTGATATCACAAAATATTTTACAGTACATTGGCGCGAAATTAAAAACACACTATGGACAATCGTATAAAAATGACAGATTCCACTTAAGACCACTCTGTGGAGCGAACTGCCCGCAGCAGTATTTCCGGGCCAATATAACATCGAAACCTTCCAAGAAAAGAGCGTATAAATCCCTTAAAGGCCGGTAACCTGTGACCCCCCGGGTGTTGCAGGTGTCTATTGGCGGCGGTGATTACTTAACATCACGTGACCCGCCTGCTCGTTTGCTTTATATAGTTTGCATTTTATAGTATTTATGGCCAGACTGTGTATATACATATTATGTATTATTGTAGCGCAAAGGCACCAGAGACTCCGGGCTCCCGAACGCCGTACAAACGGGCTTCGGCGCCGCCCTGCGGCTCGCCGCCCGCTGACGAGGAGCCTCCGCCGACTTCCGAAGGAGATGCCACGCCTGTAAGTCACAGACCTAAATTAAATGTTTAACATACATACACATGATCACGTTCTTTCCCCATAGAGAAATTTCTATAGAATAGGGTAAAAGAAAGACTACATCTTTTAGGTTACTGCGGTTCTGATTTATTTTCTTCACTTCCTTCACATTCATCAATCTTTTCATACACGTTCGTCGGTTAAGGGTACTTCTGACCTGCCCTTAAGAACAAATAACTTAATCCGGGTGTATCATAAGTTTCCTTTTGTTCTGAAAATAAATTAATTCAACATACTGCTCCCGGCAAGGGAGGTCAGACCGCGTAACATTTGCTAATTAGAAATAGTATGACAATGGAAATTATTTTTTCATTTTGAAACCAAGCTCAAGTTATTATGATGCTTTATATTTTATAATGATTAGGATCAAACATTTTGTATTTGAGCGAACTCGTGTTTATGGTAGTTATTTAAAATAAATTATTCTTTATAAAATAAATTCAATCAAATAATTTATTAATAAAAATTAAAGGTAAACAAATATATACATTATACATACACATGTTTGTTTTGGAAAAACTTTGAAGACGCTACGTACATATCTTGAGAATCTGCGCAATTTCCGCAAAAGCAATATCCACACATGAATTTGTCGGAAAAAGGCATGCATTATTATCTGTAAAATGAAATTAAGTTTCATATGAATAGATAATGTTTCGATGGAGAGATATTATTCGATATTCGCGCGCAAAAATTAATGTCATTTCAATATATAAATTAATATATTTATAAAACGAAAAGTAGTGAGTAATTTTAAAAATAATATAGTTTTTGCAGGCATGATTTTATATAAATAAATAAAAAATTGAGATCAAGTGAGAAAATGCTTGTCGACTTTAGTATTGGAAATTAAATCACAACTATACACAGTACCTTGATGATTGTATCAATACAATTAATATTGAAGGTTTCTTTTCAAGCGTATTTATGTAGTAAAACTTTCGGATATTTTAAGAAACTACAAATAATATTTAACAAACAGACTAGAATACAGTACTCTGGAATTCAAATACTAGTGTCCAATGAAGTCATTTAATTGTCATCTACGCCAGTTTCAATTCATCAAACCGGATCGTAACTTAAATAGTTGTGGCGTGTATAGGAGTAAGGCCGTTTGATTTTCAACTATTAATAATGTTCGCGGTCGCGTTTCATGTTTGCGGTTAATAACATATTATGAATGCTTGGCACCCAGGATGATGGCCGAGTGCAGACAATAAAGTACCCCTCTACTTTTGAAGATGAAATCAATACAGATTAAACATGTTTGTTGCAATTAATTATATCGAAATAGGCACACTTATAAAATGCTCATTTGAAATCCATTGCATTTTCCCAACAAACAAAACATTTACCCGATATAATTGTAGCAATTTAATGGAGTAGTTGAAAATTTGGAATCCTCTTGGTGGAATTTGTTAATCCTTTCGTATTGAACGATAAATATTTGTATTATACATTCGTTCAGATTATCTTTGATTATTAAATAAAATTTTAACGTTTTTATTATTTGAGGGTTATCTAAATATTAGCCTTTTTTAAACCTCTGCGCAAAAATAAGATTCTTTTCGTAATGTTAAGTCAATTGAGTAATCTTTTTCTCGGCTTTTTTATTGGTTATGAACGTTTTGAACTCGTATGCGATTATTCCCCAGTGGATTGGCAGATTTCTGACTTTAGTTTGTAAAATAGAATGTATCTTTAAGATTTGCATGACATATGTATATACATAGGCAACCATATACAAATTTCATCTAGTAGTTATTGTGTGATTCGCTACAAATATACAGACAGAAAGACAAAAAAAGAGATAGATTCTAAAAAAAAATAAGTATCTATTACATGCTGTTGTATATTCCAGACTGGTCTGGGGCCAGAGTCGACGACGCCTACGGGTGGCAGCGCGCCGAGCACGCCGCTAGAGCCGCGTATGGACGTGCCGCAGCCGCGCCCTCTGCCCATGCCCGAGTATGGCGGCTTCTTCGCCAAGCTCACGGAGTACTTACCAGACAGCAGCCAGCCTATATCTGGCTTTCATAGGTGATTTTTTTTTTATGGCAGAGGGAGGCAAACGAGCAGGCGGGTCACGTGATGTTAAGTAATCACCGCCGCCCATAGACGCCCGCAACACCCGGGGGGTCACAGGATTCTTTCCCAAAATTATCCCATAACCGATCAAAGGCCGACAAAGCTTCTGTGAACCCCCGAGTGTTGCAGATGTCTATGGGCGGCGGTGATCACTTGACGTCACGTAACCCGCCTGATCATTTGCCTCCCTTTTTCATATAAAAAAAATATATGAAAGAGGGAGGCAAACAGCACGATACAATCTTTTTTTTTTGCAGTACACCATACAGGAAATCTATCACATTTTTAGATTTGGAGATTAGGTATACAATAATACAACTGTCAAACTTAGTCTGGAGCTAACACGATGTGTGTGATTTGTCCCCTCCCCCATATCTATATATAGCTACCTAGGAACGGTTGTGTAAATTTAACCTTTTAAATACGACTATTTAATTCTAAAGAGGTATGTAATCAAAAAGAGAGCAAATTACGGACTGACTTAAAATTATGAACAATGAGAACGGTGGTCCGACAATGCCTTGGCGCTTTACAGAAAATATGCACGATGCGTTTATCATAACAACGTCATTATGGACATCGTTGTGTATAGCTATTTATTTTTAACGACTACATTATATATCCAAGAACTATGCCAATTGGGAAAAGTTATTTTCCCCCTTAACAGTATTGACCGGGGGACCTCTTGAGTAGCGGACAAGCATGCTACCAATTACGCCACGAAGTTCGTTTCCGAAGGTCTCACACTTGGATGATTGCTGCCTGTTTGCAGATGTAACGTTGCGGTGATGCTGCTGTGTGACGTGGTGCTGGAGGGAGGGGAATTGGACTGGTCCATCCACGTGCCGCTGATGCTGCACATTGTGTTCCTTGGCATGGACCACACCAGGTAACCTCATGCATTAAGCCTCTTGTAATGAAATTTGTGCCTTGTAATAGGCGGCTGAGGATTTGTATTGTTTCATTCTAGATTATTATAGTCACGATCAAGACCCAAGTGATTCATTCATAGATATGTTAAGTAATTATTCTAAAGACTTATGCGTCTTACTTCATCGATATAAATAAAACGATGAATATTATATAAATAAATAAATTACGACGTAGTACTTACGCTAAATAATGATATTTTATTTTGATTACCCTGAAATATTTGTTTCTAAGATTTTTACTAACTATATATCGTTAGTTATGCAATCAATATTTGTATTGCTTTTTATTATAACATACTCCTTTTTAGCTGTTTGTCTCCTACTGCTAAGTCATAATTTCTTAACGCCGCTCTGTCCCTAGTATTTTCGATCATTTACTCCGTAAATATACATTATGTGTTTAATATAATTTTTCTACAAATTTTCCGTGTGACGTTAGTATTTTGTAAATTTATTAATAAAAATTTACAAAAAATCAAACTAGTTAGCGCAACGTCGTCCGCGCGTTATTACTATTGTCACCGTCTTGCATACTAAATGAGACAGTCTATGTATCTATTTCATACACACACACTACATTATGTATAGACCAATTTTATCGCACCAGATGGATCGTGCACCAGCATTGTCGGCAGCTGTTGCTGAACCTGCTGGTGGCGGTGGCGGCACACCACGATCATCTGACAGTGGCGCGGGTGCTGCTCGGTAGCCGCTCGGCACAGCTGGGATTGGGGATGGCGCCACTGTCGCTACCGCTCGTGCCTCACAACTTTACTGGTATGTAGTTGTAGAACCGTCGTCTGTTATCTTTATCCCTGTTAATTCGAGGCTGCAAAAGCTGGGAGTGTGGAGTCCGCTTCAACCTCCTGTTGGTTTTAGAACTGCCTGCTAACTACTTTTTCAAAATCAAATCAAATTTTATTTTTCATTCGACTTTATTTATACTGGTTGACTGCTGATTTTTATCTGCTGTCAAGTATGAAGTTACCAATAGGCAAAAACTGCTGAGATCTATCAACGCTGTAACTTCAATGAAGACATATTCAAAGATAATTCTTTTAAGGATTTGAAACGGAAAACTAATAGCGGTAGTTATGCGAACTGAACAATCTAGTAATTGATTTCCTTTATAACTAAAATTGTTTTACAGAACCTGACGCAGCGTTTGACAGTTACCCTCAATGCGGCCACTCGCCGCGCTCGCACGCTCGCTCGCTCAGCTCCGATCCTCAAGTCACACCAGAAGGTACTTATTTTGAAATAGAGTAACAAAAACAACATAGAAGTGATTTTGTAAACTTAATATAAAAAAATATCCCAATATGTACATATGTATATGAGCTCATTTTTCGAAGTCACCAAATCTTTAAACCAATTCATGAAACAGTATGTTCGCGTAGACTATATAATCTTCACCGTCATTTGTCCGACGCGTTCGCGCCATTTTGTAGTCTATGCAATTTTTACTTACGAATTTGCAACATTATTGCTACTTGCTAGTTTTAGAAAAGTAAAGTTGAATCTGTTTACTATGTCTGGTGATTTGTAATCCATTCGCGTTGCATCGCGTCGCTTTGTTAAACCGATTTACCAGTTGGCATTTATTACTACCGCGCCAATAAAATTATTGATTGATTCTCTTGCACAAAAGTGTAAGACTGATCTAAAACATAGTTTTTATATAGATAATTTTATTGATGGCATTAATTGTTAAGCGTGTCCTCAAATGTATTTTACGATAATCGAGGCAGCCGTTAAATATATAAATAAATAAATAT
>JADGIL010008120.1:0-34473 GCA_020352625.1 Cactoblastis cactorum | reverse complement strand
ACGGAGGTCGTCAAATAAAATAAAATTGACGTTGTATAGTCCAAGCTATGCGGACATTGTCCAAGTGAAGCATCAATGAAATGTGTTAGTTTTGTAGATTTAAAAAGTATTTTAATTAAAATCGGTCCTGCACGGTGATTCTTTAAAGAGGAGACTGGTTTAATACACATTATACATTACATACATTTTGACAAGGCGAAGGTGACAACTACCCGTCGCTACCGGTAATAGTGACGGGTGAGACTGAGGGCGAACCAGCAGAACCGACCGAGACCGAGCCGACGGACCGGCCCGTCGCTGACGTCATCAAGTCGCTCGTCCACTTTCTGGCCAATCGGCCCACGCACATGCCGCTGTGGCAGTACGAAGACATCACTGCTAAAGGTAGGTACTAGTTCCACATTGTGCCGTTTATCATTGTCGTCATCACGTCATGATAAAAGTAGAGTACCTATTTTTATTACATGACTCTTATTCCCAATAATTTATGTTATAATTGAGTCAGTTTTCCTCGGTTGTATACGACTACTTGGTTGTGAAATTGGTTATGCCAGCGAAGAAGGAAAATGCTTTCTCTAATTAACTCACGCCCAACGTATCATTCCGGTCGTGCGCTATCAGTAGCAAATTAAAACCAAATATGAATGTGATTTCGTTCTTAACCTTCGATTATAAGGATCGTTTTATCCACACCAAAAACAAATTGACTTATAGGTTTCAATGGCCTGTACGCTCCGATTTAAAGGATTGTTTTGTCCAAATCAAAAGCAATTGACTTATTTATTTCAATGGACCGTTGCTTTGTAGTATGGACGTTGCGAAGCTGCCAGCAGATGTCGACACTGCTGCGGCACGTGCTGCGAGTGTTTCGTGAGTCGCTGCCGCACGCGCTGGTCTCCGAGCGCTGGGCGCAGACCGCGTTGCAACTCGGCCTCTCCTGCCCCTCCCGGCACTACGCTGGACGATCGCTGCAGGTACTTCGATCATCAGTAAAAAATAAATTTCACAGTTCCGAATAAAATCCAAGCAAAAAAATGGCCTCACTTCAATAAAGATGACAACTACTGTCATTTTGTCGACATAGTTTCATTTCCAGAATCCTGTATTGGAAAATAAGTCTTAATGTGTTTAAGTTGAAGTTATTGTTGAAGTCTGCTCTTTTATGTAATGTATTTATAAGCGATAAGTACTGTTTGCCAAGGATATTTTTTTCACTTCCTAACAACCATTCGCATTTATAATATTAGTAAGAAGAATTAAATTTTAACAGGTGTTCCGATTCATCGGCGTAGCGATGACCGGCCGCATGGTATCGGACATTCTGTCCCGCCTGGTGGAGACTGTCGCGGAACAGGGCGAGGATATGCAGGGCTACGTGACCGAACTACTGCTGACACTGGAAGCAGCCGTCGACTCGCTGGAATCGAACTTCAGACCGCTCGACTACATGCGCGACATATTCAAATCGACACCCAACCTGAACAATAAAGATGGCGGCTCGCAGCCAAATGGACCTGCTTATACTGGAGGTAAGTAAATAATTAAATGTATATTTATATAGGAGCAAATTACACAGATTGAGGTAGTCCTAATGTAAGTTGGGACTTGTGTTATTTTATTCTGCTTCTAGTCTGAAATATATAATCTATGAAAATTTTAGCTATCTAGCTATCATTTTCATGAGCCTTTATGACTGACAAATGAAGGGACAATAGAGTGATACAGTTTCATTTTACCCTTCGTGTGTAAAATGTTTGTTTAAATGTTTGATTACTCGTTTGTTTTGATATAACTGACAGATGCTTCAATTTAATTTACTCCAGCTGAAATTGACATATAGAAGGAGCGCCAACTTCGCTTTAAAAAAATTATACCAGCTCAAAAAATTGTTTACAAGACTGTCACACGTCAACTTACACTGAACGTACAGGATCTGTATTATCGACATAGGACAAACAACTAGACTCACAATCCCGTTAAAAAAGTGTCCTCAGCAAAAAACTGCTCATCACTTGTGCAGTGCAACAAATGAGCAGACTTCAACTAGTCCCGTTAGTTTAACATGGTTTCAACTTGCACACATTAATACACATTTTCTAATAGACGATTCTGTACAAAGTCTGTAATACACGAAATAATCACAGTAGTTGTCATTTTTATTGGAGTTAGGACGATATTTTATTTGGAACTGTTACTCTAGTTTTTTATTATTGATCGAAGCAGATGCTTCAATTTGTTGAACACTCCGTCCAGCATAAATAGGCATATAGAAGGGGCGCCACTTACGCTTTAGAAAAAGATTTTACTAGGTCAAAAATTTGTTCACAAGACTGTCACAAGCCAACTTACACTGAACGTACAGTACCTATATTGATGTCAGCAGGCAAGCGTTCGCCAGGCGTGTGCGTGGGCTGCGTCAGCAACCATACGCGTAGTACCAGTTACTCCGTGTCGTACTGCATGAGGAAGAGCGCTGCGCCGCCCGCCTCCGCCGAGAAACATCACGGTAAAATTAGTTTTTTGGTTTTTGCTATGAAATCTATCCCGCGCTGCGTGAGCAACATGCACATATTTTTTGTCCTACTGCGTCAGAAAAACTTTATATAAGTCACTAAGTTACATCTTTCTAGATTGGGAGCGAAGAAAACACGTAAAATGTGCAAAACCTGTTTTTCTTGTAACTCGGATTGCAAAAGTCAATTAAAGAAGCATTAAATTAAAGGAAATTCTTTTAATTGACCATGATATTAACCTGTCATTGAATCAAATTTTCGCTCCTAAGAAAAGCCCATAATACTGCTTAACATGACTGAGCGACCAATGGTTTAGTCTTAACTTAGTATTTACATATTCGTAGTCAAGTCTTTGTAGGAAGCATTGGCACTAAAGTAATGTCAGGCTCAGTTACTAGATGGCGCTGTACAGTTTATAGCAAATGTAAACTACAAATGCCGATACTATCGCATGTTCATATTTTGTATATTATTTTATATAAATTAACATTTTGTGTTTACTTGTTATTTAGTTTTATCGATTCAATGTTAATATTTTTCACTGAATTACAAGGTGACAATATGATAGAAAGTGGTCGGTACACTTCACAGAAACTAACATCATCAAGGGTGTCCACATCCGCACTATGATAAAATCATTGGGAATGATTTGCAATGGGGAAAATCCTCGTATTTAATAAAAGTATCTAATTTGACTAGTTGTCATCTAACCTATTTATAAAATAAGTCTGGTTGTCTGTTTTAGAGCGGAGGCCTTGCAACGAAACAGCGAAGGGCATCTGCCCGAACTTGTGCCGATCCAGGTCGGCCCAGTCGCTCAAGTTGTTAGGAGACACGGCCACGCAGGTAATGACGTCTTGCTTATTTCTGAGGATCTCATTGGCGTGGTGGTAAATTCCTTGCCTCTGAACCAGGAGGTCCCAAGTTTGATCCTGGTCAGGTCATGATCGAAAATTAGTTTTTCTGAGTGATCTAGATTTAGAATATTTGTTTAAGTATGTATTTATAATACATCCCATAATACAAGTTAGTACGGAGTTAACTCAGTGTGTGTGATTTGACCCTATTTATTTAAAGTGCCTGATGATTAGAAAAAAATAATTGGTTCGAAAGAATAGTTAAATAGGTGTTAACAACTAGGCATTGTTAAATTCATTGAAAGTAGAAAAAGGAAAACTATTATGACATAGATGTCATACGCATTTTTAAGAAATATCAAGGTTGAGTTAAGAAAAAAAAGAAGTGCCAATGGAAAGAAAATGAACTCAACTGTCATGAGCCTCGCTTTTAAATGATGATGATAATGAAATCACCTAAGTGTAGTATAAAAGACACATAAATTGCTGTATGTAACGATTTTGATGCAAATTAAACACTTACGTAAAATGTGCACTTGACACAAAATAAACAGTTCAAAAATTTTATGGTCTTCCTAAAATTTTTCATGAATTGAGCACCCGAAATTATGCATTTCGCAAAATGACGAATTCATACAACATGGACTCTCGCATGTTTTATTTTTTAAACGCTATCAAAAACAGCTTTCATTAATATTTTCGTATTTTTAAATAGGTATACAACATGTTTATATGTTTGTATGAGATTAAAATACTCCTTAAATATCGGCCAAGTTAGAGTCATACTCGCGCTACAAGGGTTCCGTAACATTATCTATAAAATTTCATGTTTGCTGTATTTTTTTTGTTATTGTTAGTATTTGATATAGAGGCAAAAGAAAAACATTATCTTTGGGTACTGAACCCTAAAAATTACGTTTACGTGAGCAATTTTTTTACTCTTTTAAATCTGTTAGAGTCTAAATTAAAAATTCATTTTTATTCTAGTACGCCAATTTTTTTAAGGCTTTTCAAAGGCATCCATAACTAAATAATTGTGAAGTGCAATATTATTGAAAACAATTACTAACAGAGCTCGCTTTTAAAAGTGTTATAAATGCGAAAGCTTTAACGCAAACACTACAGTACATAATTCCAGGAAACCGTCGTAGATCCGGGCGTCCCATTTTCCACGAATCGATATAAACTCCCACTAACAGACTCGACGTTGCTGTTATATTATGTACAGTCATCAACTAAAAATTACATTCCATTTATTTTTTTATTCTGTTTATTATGTTTTGTTTCCTTTTTGAATTAGGTACATAAAATATAGATGTCTTATTTTAATATAGTTACTTTAGTCATATTAATTAATATAAGATGTTATATTTAGAGATGGGTTGAGTTGCGTCAGCTAGCCTACAACTTCATACACCAAAGTTTCCCTTGTAGATCTAATGGAAAAAAGAAGAAGACGTTGCATGATAAATTTCTAATAAATAAATATATAGGGCAAATCACACACATCGCTTGTTAGCCAAAAATTAAGGTTGTGACTATGTTACGGAAAATTAACGATACTATAATTTATAACAAATACTTACAATATTTAGATTAAAATCCAAGATCCAGGCCAATTAGAAAAATATAATTTTCCATTTCAACCTGACAGGGGATCGAAACCGGGACCTTCGCGGACTAATATATTAACCATTACGCCATGGAAATCATAGAATATATGACCAAGTTAATGGTATAATAACAATTACATGTATTTATTGTGTACCTCAAAATGTTACTGACTGTACCAGCTACATCTGTGTGCGTAAGCAAGGAAATGCGCTGAATCAGGAAATAGGTCAGCCCATCACCCTTCCCATCCCCCAACCCATTTTATAGGGCCGTGTCCTGTTTCAGATGGGGTGTTGATAGTAGTGTGCGTAAAGGGAGATGCGGATTTGCGTCTGCGCAGTAGGTGTGAGGCGCTGTTGCTATCTCATTTTGAGAAATGCTCTGAATCGGGAAATAGGTCAACCCATCACACCATCCCCCACCCCCTTTATAGGGCCGTCTCCTATTTCAGATGGGGTCATGATAGTAGTGTGGGTAAAGGGAGATGCGGATTTGCGTCTGCGCAGTAGGTGGGACGCGCTGTTGCTATCCCAGTTTGAGGTTAATCTGTTTTCCGATTTAGGTCAATATGATGCGCAAATAGTGTTCTACAATGTTCCTGACACGGTGAGATGTTTAGGTATTAATAGTTATAGTCACCCTTCCCACCCTCCACCCTCCTTTATAGGGTCGTGTCCTAATTCAGATGGGGTCATGATAGTAGTGTGCGTAAAGGGAGATGCGGATTGGCGGCTGCGCAGTAGGTTTAGGTTAGGTCACTTTGAGGTTAATCTGTTTTCCGATTTAGGTTAATACGATGCGCAAATAGTGCTCTACAATGTTTCTGATACGGTTTGGACTCAGTGAGATGTTTAGGTATTAATAGTTATAGTCACCCTTCCCACCCTCCACCCTCCTTTATAGGGTCGTGTCCTAATTCAAATGGGGTCATGATAGTAGTGTGCGTAAAGGGAGATGCGGATTGGCGGCTGCGCAGTAGGTTTAGGTTAGGTCACTTTGAGGTTAATCTGTTTTCCGATTTAGGTTAATATCATGCGCAAATAGTGCTCTACAATGTTCCTGACATGGTTTAGAATAAGTACATGTTTAGGTATTAATAGTGATAGACACCCTTCCCGCCCCCTTCCCCCCTTTATAGGGTCGTGTCCTAATTCAGATGGGGTCATGATAGTAGTGTGCGTAAAGGGAGATGCGGATTTGCGACTGCGCAGTAGGTGGGACGCGCTGTTGCTATCCCAGTTTGAGGTTAATCTGTTTTCCGATTTAGGTCAATATGATGCGCAATTAGTTTTCTAGAATTTTCTTGACACAGTTTGAGATAAGTGTCGTTTTGAAGCTAATGATCTAAATATTCTTTTCATTTAGTGTCATATTTTCTATTATATTCTTATTGACTGCTAGTGTAGAGTAAATTTACACTGTGACTTGCTCCTCACAATTATTATGAGATGTTTAGGTATCAACATAGCACCGAAAATAACTCTCTTAAATGACTTCTTGCGTATTATAAAAGATAAGAAAAACAAAAAAAGGCGCGAGTGCTACTTTATTTCATTGTATTTTTAAACATCTAACGCAAAAAGATGGGTGCTATAAGTTTGACGTGTGCGTGTGTGCGAGTGTGTCATACTGTCTGTGGCATCATCATAGCTCCCAAACGCATGAACCGATCTGGATAATTCGTATTTTGTTAGAAAGGTGACTTAATCTATCGATTAAGTTCTTAGCTAATTCTTCAGAAGTGTTCTTAATTTTTTGTTTTTAACCCCCGACGCCAAAGAGGGGATAGTAGGGATAGTGTGTTTTGTTTTATTGTGTCGGGGGTTTTTAATTTTTTTATTTAATTACTTGTATAATGATGTTAATAAATAATATATAGGGGCAAATCGCATAGATATTGATGCTGATATTGGTTAATGAAATTTTTTTTTGTACAGGACGACAAATTGACAATTCTAGCGACGCTATTCTGGGTGGGAGGGGCGCTTCTGGAATCTGATTACGAGCACGAGTTCCTGCTAGGCGTCAGGCTGCTGTCCCGGGTGATGGCGCGGCTGCCACTCGACCGACCCGATGCCCGGGACCGGCTGGACCGCACGCAAGCGCACTCCTCACCGTCGCTGCACTCGCTGCTGTTAAAAGTGAGGAGTTGATGATAAAATCCGATGATACAATCTGGAGACGAATCCTGGCGATAATATCTTGGCTTTCTCGCAATTGTACTAATATAATACAAATACGGTAACCCGTCTTTGTCCCTTTAAACGGGTAAACAGAGCCAAGAGTCGTGAGACTCGAAGGTCACGCAAAATGTCAAAATGGTGGGCTTATTTGTGGAATGGATTTTACTATTAGTACCAGTACTAATATGAGCTAAACCAATTGCAGATATTGAAGTGATTTCCGATCGCACTACTCGTACGCACACGTACAAACACGCACGAAAAATTCGAGCAGTAAAAGTACCATGGGCTATTTTATATATTTTACGAACTCTTACAAACAATTCTTGCTAGTGTCCGTGCGTATACAGTTGACGAAAGTATATTCCAATAGCTACACGGCTACACAATTACAATTCAATAGTAAGATTCGCTAATTTAGGTTACACAATGGGCGAAATCCGTAATTTATAAAAACGCTTGCTTATTTTTTTGCCAGAAATATATATTCAAGCGTTTTTTTTAAAAATTTCGGACGTCGCCTATTATGCTCAAACATTCTCTAGAACCGCGCTGCACTGTATCTTTAAAATGCAGCGTAAGAATCATTGTTAGGATACTTCGATCAACAATAAAAAACTAGATTCACAGTTCCGAACAAAAACAAACAAAAAAAAAAGTCCTCACTTCAATAAAGATGACAACTACTATAATTATTTTCAAGTGTCAGAATCGTGCCAGAAAATGAGTCTTAACATATGCATGTTGAAACCATGTCAAACTAACGGGTCTGGTTGAAGTCAGCTCATTTAATGTCATTTATAAGCGATGAGCAGTGTTTTGTCGAGGTCACTTTTTACCAGAATTGTGAGTTTTTTTTTATGGCAGAGGGAGGCAAACGAGCAGGCGGGTCACGTGATGTTAAGCAATCACCGCCGCCCATAGACACCCGCAACCCCAGTTTATCGTACGTCGATGTTAGGTTAGGTATAGGAGTCCTTACAGTAGTATATTTTGTATCCATAGGGCTGCACGCACCCGAACACATATGAGCCAGTGGTAGGAGTGCTGGCAGACATGATACCGTTGTTGGAGCTGCCCGTGATCGACCCCACGCAGTCACTCGCCTTCCCGATGACCGTGGTCGCACTACTGCCTTACATGCTGCTACACTACGAAGACGCGAACGAACTCTGCGTACGCGCCGCTTGCCACATCGCACAGGTACAGCGCCCGCAATCAAAAATTATTATATAAATACTCCTTTTTATTCCGTACGCGGTAGACAGAGCCAAGAAGTAGACTTATGGATGGTGATTTAGATATACAGGTTGCTAGCCCATCGCCTATAAGAAGAATGTGGCACATTCTACGTTTTCCTTTCATTTCTAGATGGAAGTGAATAACTATAAATATACTTATTTAAGTAACTTCTAGCCTTGTGCAATGAAAACTAGATATGTAAATACACATAGAAAAAGAATATTTTACGTCTTGACTTTGCCGGAAATCAAGTTTATATTATAAAGAACTGACGAAAAAGATTTTCTGTATGACAATCAAAATAGATACTCTTTATTATTTAACAGGAATAATTTATTAACGGGCTTTAAATGAAAACTGACTACTATCGTCACGTCTTACAATCAAATAATATTTTTCAAACATACGTATTAGTTACGTATGTATTACTTAGTTGAATTTCAAATTTAGATTTATTGAAAGATAAACATAGGCATAAAACTGATGAAGAACAATCCGATGTTCTCAGTTCACGGCGGAGAAGAGCAAGAAGCTGGAGAACTTAGGCACGGTAATGACGCTGTACTCGCGACGAACGTTCAGCAAGGAGAGCTTCCAGTGGACCAAGTGCGTGGTGAAGTACCTCTGGGACACGTACTCGCACCTCTCTCTGCAGATGCTCGCATTCCTCGTCGAGGTTCTTGAGAAGGTACGTTGCAAGACTTACGTGTGCATCTCACACTATTAACAGTAAGAAACTGATCTCTTAAACAACAACTTGTTGCAATTTTATTTTTCATACTTTATCTTTCTTTCATTTATCTCCTTTCACTACTTTTATATGGGTTCTTTTTCCGTCTATGTACGAGCGATCTCCTACATTATTTATTTCTTTATAAAATAATGCTGATAACAAAAAATTGTTTTACTAGAACAGTGGAAATAGTCTATTAATAATCATTTAGCGTTAAAATTAATGAACATTTCAACAAAGTGCTATTATAAATGCTGAAGTTATCCCCAAACCTAAGATAACTAGTACATCAATTTCTTTTTTAAATTTGGACCTGAAACAATAAAGTTTAAAGAGATTAAAAACGATTTGTAATATGTCCGTTCCAGGGGTCAGCGAGCCTGCAGCTCCCTGTGCTGTCTGTGCTACATTGTATGCTGCACCACGTCGAGCTGAGCTCGCCCGCAGCGCAGCTTGTCAATACAGATCTCCTCCGCGCCGTCGCCAAGTTTATTGACGTAAGTCTGACGTTTATGCTCCGCAGTGCTCACTGCAGCTTGGCCGCAACGATAAATGACAATAAACACAAAATATACGCAAGAAAAGTATTGAGGAACAAGCATTTAATTTGTAAAGAATTAAAAACTTAAAAAATATATTATCGTCCTTTTTTTGACATTTCACTGTGATATAATAAAAATGTTCTACGACTTTTTTATTATCGTATTTATCTATTCTCAGTCTATAAAATAACAAAAAGTTACAAGACGTACTAATGCTAGGTCAAAATTTTAACATTTTTAAAAAGTAATACCATATTAACTATTTTTATTTAATATGCGCATAAACATAGTATAATTATATATCGTGGTATAAATTATGTATCATCACAAAAAGTAAAATTACATCGCAACTTGAAAATGTTACACTCTTCGTGCAAATTTTATTTAATTTTCTTATGCGGCGTGAGTGCTCATGACCTCAATCCCGCTCAAGATCCCGCTCAATCCTTGAAATTTAAATTGAGTATTCCATAACACCGAACATATTTTCACGAAAACACGAACAAAATTTGGAATTAATCTGGGTTATTTGTCTATATATACATATGTATGTATGCCTAAATAATTATATGTATATAATATTTTAGTTACAGAAATACGCATTTTAAGCGTATATTATTAAATGTGCACAAGATACAAGTATATAACAAAACTCACGTCAAACTTACCCCTCTTTTGCGTTAGGGATTAAAAACATAGCTAAGAACACTCTCGATTAAGTCACCTTTCTAACAAAAAAAGAATTCTCCAAATCGGCTCACCCATAGACAGAATTACACACACGTCAAACTTGCAACACCCCTCGTTTCGCGTTAGGGGTTAAAAATTTAAAAAGATCTCTAGATCTCTTTTGATTGTATAATGGAGTTGAATGTTGTATAATTATTACAGCAAGACGGGAACACCTACAAGGAGGCGATGAAAATCTTGAAATTGGTGGTGACGCGGTGCTCGACGCTGGTGGTGCCGCCCTACTGGGACACACACGCCTCATCCATACTAGACACCGACCTCCACGGCAAAAAAGTATGTTCTAAAATTAAGAAGATCATCTTGGACACATAAGTTCCTATTACAAATTAAAAAAAAAATTTTTTTTTCTTTTTTAATGCCTGGTTCTTATTAAAAAAATGAGCTGCATGCCAAACACAATCTTCTCTTTTATTTGGCTTACTATTTTTTAAAAGGAGGCAAGGATCGTCACGCCTATTTCAGCTTCATATCTAGGCATTATAATTCAAATTAACTTGATGCACCGGTTAAAATATTTTTAAATTGAGCGTAACATTGATATTATATTGGTTTTAGATGGTTAATAAACAGGCAAAAAATGTCATAGTTAATTAATTATTTGATAATCACTCCTTAAGCGACACACTCTCACATTGTTAACTGCGTTATAGTAATTTCTTGTAATTGGCGTGTCATATGCCTCCCGCTAAAATTGTCATATCAAAATTATATAATGTCATCTAAGATGTAGCGCTACTTAAAAAATAATTTAAAAGGAAAATTATATATATAGGCTGTTCCTAGGATGTCATGTTTCATCTAGCATCGACGTTTACCAGCAAGAGAAATGACGGCCTTGTATGACATTCAAGATATGTAAATACGGAAAGCGTCCATTGCTAACATGACACGTGCATTTATTTGCATCAAAACGGCATGCGTCAGGGTGCAGTCATGCATTGTTTTAACAAAGATAAAATCAATAGTCGTGTAAATGCGAACATGCGCTTTAAATACCCGTTTTCAGTTCTTTTTGCTGATAGTACAATGGCCTGGCCCCCATGACCTAATTCGCGTCGCCCAGATTAATCGATATGCGGTTCCAATTTCCGATATTGTATGTGTGTGTAATTCAATTTCTATCGACATGATGCACTAGTGTGAACTCTCCGCAGCCTCGAATTTCAACCTGGTAACTGAAAATTCCACAAAAGGTTGTATAACATCACATGAGAATTGTGGATATGGCCGTCATTTATTTTAGTTATTTATTTATTAATGTTCAAAATACTTACAAATTCAAATTGTAGGTGAAGTTCCACGTCATCTCGTGAACGGGCGCTGCCAGGGGGAGGGGGTGGGGTTATAATCTGGTCGATTGCAATATTTACTAGCTGTTGCCCGCGACCTCGTAAATTTCGAATTGAATGTATAATAATGTGAAATAAATCAATATTCAAATCATATTAGAAATTGATATGAAAAAGCGTCATCTAGCGGATTCTTGAAGAATTAATGGTAATTATGCCTTGAGTTCATTCAAATGTCGATAACTTTTTTTTAATGAACCGATTTTAATGAAACAAACTTTAAATCTTTTTCTGAGTTAAAACAAAGCAATTGGTGAAAGTTTTAAGTCAATCGGTTCAGTACTTTCGGAGATTAGCGTGATCATACATACAGACAGACATGAAATTTAAAAAAAATCCCATTCTTTCCATTTCCAGGCTCATTCTTTCTGCATGCTAACAAAGCAAGCAGCAGGCTTCACACCACTACAAGTAGTGGCTCCATACCACTACAGAGTAGTAGTTCCATACCACAAACTAATATAACTCTCGCACAAAATGCAACAAAATCAATTCAATATAAACGCTGCATTTCAGTATCCTTTTCAATCTTATTAATTTAGTCTACTATTTATTGAATAAGAACTCTATGTAGACATGAGAATTCTAGAGTTAATAATTGGCTGTGAAAATTTTCAAAGCAATCGCCTTTTTAAATCTACTTATTCCAAGAGGATTTTAGTAGAATAAGCCTACTATTTTGCTAAGCGTGGCTTTTGAGTCTCACGACTCTTGACCATGTCCACCCTGTAAGGATAAAGACGTAATACTATATCAGTATCATAGCATATCCTTAGTTAAAATTTTATGAAACTTTAAGTACATTTTTCACAATACAGGAAATGAAAAATAGTCAAAGTAAATGCGTGCTAAATCATAACCTTAAGAAATATAAGCAATATAAAGGACTAAATTAACAAACCAGAAGCCATCTTAAAAATCTACAATGAACAATGGTGTTCATAAAGCGTTTCCTGAAACGAGTTTCAAAAGCCATTTTGACCTTTTAAGAAAAACTTTCGTTTTGTTCTTTTGACGACATTGTTTACAACTCAACCTAGAACTTATAATGCTTCCAATTGTATAAGGAAATGCCAAAGCTACGTTATTAATTGTTCACATACTTCTTCTCAAGAGGTTCAGAGTTTGACGTATTGTCATTTCTTTATACCACCAGCTAATGCCCGCAACATCGTCCGGGTAGATTTTACGATAATTGCAATACGTTATTTCTCGGTTACAATAAATTATATCCCTCGGGAACCGTACATTTTTTCGGGATAAAAAGTAGCCTTTTTAGCCCTTTTTATTCTAGATCATAGACCATTGCTGTGCCAAATTTTATCCAAATCCGTTTGGTAATTTTTGTGTGATGCGCGTACAAACATACAGACAGACAAAAGTTCAAAAAATAATAGTTTCGGCGTCTATAGGCCATATATACATACATTTTTTACTTAAATATCTTTCATGTACAGACATAGCTCAGTCACAATTTTATTATATGTATAGATATTATTATCACTCGATCTCGAGCATAACTTGTTTTCGTTTTAATAAATTTTGACTTGTGTAAATATTATTTTTAAAAAAATAGAACTGCCTGCATTTATTTCGGCTCTTAAAAGTAAAAATATGTCTTTTCAAATGGAATCGTCAATTTAGTTAATATCAATTTAATTCAGCAATGTTAGACGTCAATAATTTTCTACACTATAGTGATCGTTCCGAAATTCTAGTAGTTTGTAGTTTAAGATATTTTATATATTCAATACAGGCGTTAAAAAGTGCGTTTGCGGGTCTAGTTTCTAAATAAACATTTTGTTTTTTTATTTATCTAAACATCGGATAAACATAATACTATATAAATTTATTAGTTAATTAACTATATAATTTCTTAGCTACCAAATAATCTCAAGATCATTTTACTGAAAACCTCCGACTTATTATAGCAAAACACACACGTCAAACTTATAACACCTCTCTTTTTTCGTCGTGGGATTAAAACATAAAAAGAACAGTCTTGATTAATTAAATCGATTTGTCCGTTTGGGAGCTATGTACCCACAGACAGAATAACACACACACATTCACGTCAAACTTATAACGCCCCTTTTTTTACATCGGGGGTTAAAAATGCTCTTAATCGTTTTTCTTCGCTGTCACAGGAGCTGCCGGGCCGCACGATGGACTTCACGTTTGACCTCTCGCAGACCCCAGTGATCGGCCGCAAGTATTTACCCAAAGCAGGCAGCCAGCCCGCCACTGGCCCCAGCTCGTTGTCCAACGCCTCTTCTGCCACTCCTGACAAAGGTATGAATTTATTTATTTACTGGCTTATGTCCGCGACGTCGTCCGTAACTATAAAAAAATAAACTGAGTATAAATAATGCATCTCGTAAATCATTCGTTTTTCTTTTGAAGTTGACACGTTCCGTATCGCACTTGCTCTTATTTCTGGGACCTACATATGTTTATTAATCTTAAACATGATTACTAGATTAATCTTGTTTGCTAAGCGCAACACATTAGCGATTTTTGTTTCCAAATATTATAAAATACCCCCTACATAATGTAATAAAACACACGTCAAACATCACGTCTCTTTTTGCGTTGGGAGTTTTTACATAGCTTAGAAAATTCTCGATGAAGTCACGTGTCAAACAAAAAAATAATTATCCAAATTGGTTCACCCGTTTGTATGCTATGATGCCACAGACAGAATTACACACACGTACACGTCAAACTTAACACATAACATCCCTCATTTTGCGTAAGGGGTTAAAAATATGATTTCATTTTAGGCTCTTCGACCACGGGTTCGCCGTCGACGGTACTGTGTGGCGAGAGCGGCGCTGTCGCGAGCAGTCAGCAGCAGTCCGCGACATCTCCGCGTCGCTCTTTGTCACTTTCGCCCGCGGATGCGCTCGCTTCCGGCTGGAAGCGACCGTGGATGTCTCAAGTACGATCATTTATCCAGTACACAACGGTGTTGCATACTAGCTATGACCTGCGACCACCAGTGAACCGATACATATTCACTGGTATTTGTTTTAATTCATATTGACGACCCCCGTGGCGTGGTTAACGTGCCTACTACACAGGAGGTCCCGGGTTTCATCCCTGGTCAGGTCATGACGTAAAATGATCTTTTTCTGATAGGCCTGGGTCTTGGATGTAAAATATAAGATATAGTGTCGTTGATTGGATACCAATCTTCAAATAACAATGGCATCCATTCGGAATAGAAAATATATTTGAGTTAAACAAGTTGTAAGTATTAGATTGGATTATATGAGTCTCCCATGCTGGTTTGGAAGCGAAAGAAAAACGTAGCTGCTCTTCCCGCACAGATAGTAAAAGTGAATAAGGAGAAGGGCTAGAAACGGTAATTTTAATAGGCGATGGGCTAGCAACTCGTCGTCAAATATAAGGGCTAACTACTCGTCGTAGAATATCATGGTTGCGTTGGATAACGGGGAGGTGCGGGGCGGGGGTAATCAACGAACTTTCCCGCATCGCTAGTCCGCAGTGCTCCTCCGACGCATACAGCAGAACGCGTTCGCCCCTGGTTGGAAGTGAAACTCTCAGGTATGTCTTCACAACCCTTTTTTTATTTAGCTATGCCGTGAGGCATCGGCTTTGAGCTGTAGTTATCCAGAACGTTTAATAGAAAAAAAAGTATTTACGTATATTATTCTCTGCTTGCCTCTAAACGGATTAATCGCGAGGGAGGTGAAAGTGGGTGGCGCAGAGCATTCATAGAATTTTAATTTACTGAAAAACTGGACTAATTAATTAATACAGAATTAGATGTGTATATTACCAATAAAGTACTTTTTTATTTCAGAGGGAAGTAATAATAATAAGTTGTTCAAATTTTAAGAAATACTCAAGTTTTAAATTTAATTTAAAAAGGCTAAATTTTTTGAGTTACTGAATTATTTATTCAGGTTTTATACTATAAACCGTAAGTTATGCTACTACAAGTGGTTAAAAAATCTTGTTAAGAATATATAAGACTATTGTTTATTTTTTAAATAAATTGAAATTTTTACATTTACTTCATAGGATCTCTCACTTTGATATAATTTTTATTTTGTTTTTAGTATATATTGTTAAAACGGCAACAGAAATATATGTATCATTTCTGAAAATGTTAACTATCTTTCACGGTTAATGAAATAAAGCCTGGTAACAGACGGACAAACAGCGGAGTCTTAATAACATTCCCATTTTACCCTAACAAGGTGGTCTTGCCAGAACTACGCAGAACGGCCATATTGGATCGTGATGTTTCAATGTTGCAGTACATTACGTATAACCTTTAAAGCCGATGCAGTCTGTCCATTTCATTTGAGATGGATAAAATTATCTCAGCATTGGAACATGGTTATAACATCACCTTTTTTTTGACATATCACACAAATTGAGTTAGCCCCAAACTAAGTTCATAACTTGTATTATGAGATACTAACTTAACGATACTATATTTTATAATAAATATATAGATAAACATCCAAGACCCAGGCCAATCAGAAAAAGATCAATTTCCATCATGATTTGACCGGGGATCGAACCCGGGAACTCCAGATTATCGGCCAAGTACGTTAACCATTACACCACGGAGGTCATCACTTCTTCCTTACCTTCGATATTGTTTTAATTATTAAAACGGTTTCCAAAATTTGCCTAATTACGTTACCTTCTAAACAATATCGAGTTGTATTGCGACTATCAGTTGTGCAAAATACAAAATTGTAAATAAATAAATATATAGGGACAAATCACACAAATTGAGTTAGCCCCAAACTAAGTTCGAGACTTGTATTATGGGATACTGACTCAACGATACTATATTTTATAATAAATACATATATATGTAGATGAACATCCAAGACCCAGGCCAATCAGAAAGAGATCATTTTCCATCATGACCTGACCGGGATCGAACCGGGACCTACAGAGTATCGGTCAAGTACTTTAACCGTTACACCACGGAGGTCGTCCAGATATATTGAATATTTCCTACCTTTTTTCTTTCCAAAATAGATATCTATACATATAATAAAACAGTAAAATAATTTTGTCTGTACATTTATTATTTTTGACTGAAATGGACAGAGAGACACTTAAAAAGAATAATTGAAAGCAAAGTAATTATTTTTGTCTGTCTGTCTGTATGTATAATCACGTTAATCTCCGAAAGTACTGAACCGAGTTGCTTAAAACTTTCACCACTTGCTTTGTTTTAACTTAGAAAAGCATTTAAAGATGGTTTTATCAAAATCGGTTCATAAAAAAAAAGTTATCGTCGTTTGAATGAATTCGCAAGCTAAACTCCAAAAGTGCTGAACCGATTTGCTTAAAACTTTTACCAGTTGCTTTGTTTTAACTTAGAAAAGGATTTAAAGTTTGTTTCATCAATATCGGTTCATTAAAAAAGTTATCGTGATTTGAATGAACTCAAGGCATAATTACCTACCATTAATTCTTCAAGAATCCGCTAGATGGCACTTTCTCATTTGAATATTGATTTATTTCACATTATTATACATTCAATTCAAAATTTACGCGGACGAAGTCGCGGGCAATAGCTAGTTACCTTATAAAAATAAAAACCTATTTTTTTTTATTAAAAGCCATCTACGTACGATAGACAATTGAGACTCACATCACGATGAAAACGTGCAGCACGATTCTAGAAATGGAACTTGGGACGAAATAATCATAGTAATTGCCATCTTGATTGAAGTGACGACGATATTTTGTTGATTTTGTTCGGAGCTGTGAATCTTGTTCCTTATTGTTGATCGAAGTTAAGAGTACAATGTATCATTTGTCTCCAGAGCCGTGTACGCGAGTGCCTGGTGAATCTCTTGACAACGTGTGGTCAAAGAGTAGGATTGCCCAAAAGTCCCTCAGTAAGTAAACAATACCTAACATTTACAATACCGCAATAACATTATTTATAGATATAGTATATTTATGCTACAATTCTTAACGCGAATGATTAAGGCAAAGATATTCGTCATCATCATTCATGTTCTAATTTCAAATATTTGTTTTGTAGCCCCTCAGGCTTGTAAAGACCAATATTAAAGAAACGCTGGTAGTTTGTAGATTTGCAATTAATAAAGAAATAGGTTCAAAATGAAGATTCAAAAGCGCCAACATTTGGCCTACTTAAATAAAAAATCTTATTGATTTTGATCATGATTGCATTCATTTCATGATTCCTCTCTCCGCCCACTGCTGAGCATACGTCTCTCTTCCAGTACGCGATTCTTTTTATAGAATTATTTTTCATAATTTTAATTTTACTCTTATACTTACATAATATCACATCTTTCTCTCAAACGCGGTAATCAGAGCCACTGTTGCAAGAATAAAATTTAGTATGTTATACATACATATGATTACGTCATTTGTCTTAACCATTCGGCGAACATCATTTGCGAATCAATAAACATTAAGGGTTAAATTCATTAATGTGAAAAATAATTATTATTTCTTCGCTGCGTTTAGGACGATTTAATTACTACTTTATGTTCTAAGGTAACTAGATTCAAACATACGTTACTACATGTACACTCTCACATTGCTATATTTTATGGTCCACGAACGGCAAGAGACAAGCAAATTTGCAATTTTTTTTTTACTGTATAGGATCAATTCAAACTGGGCTTGGGTTAAATCAATTTATATCTTTTTCCGTTAACACTAAGTTAAACATCTGACGCCACATTCAAATAATACATGTAAATACTTTTTTCAACGTTGAGTGACTATAAAATTAAACTTAAATTGCTTGAGAATTTTCCGCCTTCTCTGAATTGACCCTTATACTCATAGTAGTTTACTTTCATAAATTTACATCACTTTTTGCTCTTATACGATAACGAGCTGACCCAACAGACGTTGCCCCTTTTTTTACTAAGACAGTTATTTGAAACAACTAGGCGTTTGTTAAGATGACTTAAAATTCTGTTTCACTTATGCTTTTTAATAAGATATATAACTGTTTGTTTTCCAAATAAAATAAAGTGATACTTTACATTTCTGATATACATATATATCAGAAATGTAAAGTATCAAAGAAAGGAAAATATTCTTTGATTAAAATTTTCTTAAAATGTGTGTAATTATGTGATAACCATATGACCGGCCGTGGCTAACATTTTTTTTCATGTCGTAGGGGTATAATTAAATGAGCTCTTTCTATCGACATCAAAAGCACTGAAGGTCTGTTTCTCAGGCACGAGCCTTCTGCTATGCTTCAGTCTCCTATATATTTATACCTATTTACTTTATTTATACCTAGTATTTTTTTTTATTGTTGGAGAAACTTAATAACTTTGATATCATTTTTAATAATTAAATTGTCTAAGTTACTAGTATTTTTGTCAGATTGCAGCGTATTATGGCTAGCGCCATACCTGCGTAAATCTACTGCACTGGACGTTCGGTTGTATGCGCTTGTAGTTTTTCAAGTACCCTATGGTAACATCAGTCAAAATTACGTTGCGTTCAGGGTAGCGCCTACCTTTTCTTCGGGAAATTAGCTCAGGGAAAACGCATTCAAAGTACTTATTTTGCATAGCAAGCATTACATATTCCACGCGGCGCGGCCAAATGTTCAACGCACGTAGATGATCCATAATAGCGGAGCCCTAATTATATTATTTTGCAATATCTTGTAAAGCCTCGATACTAAAATTATATAATTTTTTTTTTCCTGTAAATAAAGAATGTCATTATCAAAATTGTGGCAATTATCACGAAAAAGCAACAGCCACGTTCTAGAACAATGTTCGAGATGAGGAGTACTTCTTCTTCATATCGTATACAGACGTTTACATGCTATTTCAGTATAGTGTGTTTGTGTTCTATGCTTTCGCGCTCAGTAAGCTTCCTCATGCATTTCTCTAAAAATACCACATGTTAGTATTTACATATGTGTTCTCATTAGCTAATTACATATAATAATTGTGTTATTATTTTATTTTCACACATTTTAATGTGTACATTATTACCTTTTAAATATATACTGCAAACAAGGGCAGGATTACACGATCAAAAATAATACATGGCTTTTGAAAACAATTGAATAAAATTTTCTATAGCTCTTAAGGGAATTTTATAGTGGTATGGGGCCACTACTAGTAGTGGTATTGTGCCACCACTNNGCCGGGAGCCCAACTTCTCCGCCCTTCCCAAATGGGGAGGGCGGATTATTTTTACAGGCCGGAAACGCTTCTGTAACCCCGCGGGTGTTGCAGTTGTCTATGGGCGGCGGTGATCACTTAACATCTCATAACCCGCCTGCTCGTTTGCCTACCTCTGACATAAAAAAAAACAGATATGAAATAATTTGATGCGATGTACGTGTCTACATAGTAGCATTAGCACCAAGTCACGTGTTTAATAAAAAAAATACACGCACTAAATATTCACATAATTGGCAATATCATACAACGCATAATAATTAAATATACATTTTAGCAACACCCTTTACTCATTACCTTTTAACGGCAAAAGGACGAAAGCACTTCACAGCCTGTACTAATGCATTTTGCTTTCAATTTCAACACATTTCATGCTTACTTGTAACGCGATGTCACATATATATTTTGTTACTATCGAATTTTTATATTATAAACAAAATTACACTTAATATTATTTATTTTATTGATACAACATAACTATATTATTGGAAATGTGAGCTATGTGCGCGTTTCAGGTAATTTTTTCTCAAAGTTCGGAGTTATTAGAGAGGGAGTCCTCTATGGCTTCTTCTCTGGAGGAGGTGTCCGGCACCCCGGGCAACGATCCACCGGCTGGGGCGCCCCCTACCGACCATTTTGGTGTCTTCAAGGATTTTGATTTTCTGGAGTACGAAAGCGAGAGCATCGAGGTTTGTACATCTATTTATAGTTCTATTTATAGCCACTAAGGAGTTAGTCCGATTACTTTTTGGCTCATCAAATTATTGTTATTTTAAATTAGACTTGGACTGAATTAACATTACTGTAAGTAGTTCAGTTAAAGTGGTCAATCGAAATGTCATCCAATTAAAAATTATTATACAAATCGATATTTAAACCTATTTTCAAATTCCCATTTTTTTATTATTTTTAACAATTTACATTATATTAAGTACAAATACAAATGTTCATGAGGATGTACATATGTATGGTTGGATGTGCGTTATATATGTATGTTACTCTTTCGGGAAAAACTATTGGACGAGTTTTGATAAAACTTTACAATAATATAGGTTATACATCAAAATAACATAACGGCTATGTAATGATTTTACGTAATTTTGATCGTAATATAACGATATAAATCAATTAAGTTTGGGAAAATCTGCCCTCTGAGAGCTTTTTTATTGTACGCTGCATTGGAGTTACACAATAATGTACCATAGGATTGTTCGTCTTGAATAAGTTGTTCTAAATAATAGTCCGCGATAGCAATATATGAAAATTTTGTACAAAATTGTGAAATTTATTGTGGCAGACCAAATTCCAGTCGAGCGAAGCCGTAGACAAAAGCTAATTCATGCATTAACTTCTTATTTAATAGATACATCATTATATACGATAGTATTTATATTAAGACATTTAGTAATTACACTGAATTTTTCTGTAAATTTAACAAAGGCAGGAAACAACATATAGTACATTAACATACCCAGGTAATGGATGAATGATGAAATTTTTATTAATATAAAGAGATTTTTCGAAAATAGGCACCAATAAGATATTAATAAAACACTTAATTATTTAAAGCTGGTATCGCACAAAGGACATGATAATTAGAAATCATGTTTCAGAGACATTTTATAGTTTTTACAATCAACACACTTTGCATGACACTTAAATTATTGATCCCAGCAAATGGACCTTACTGGAGACATCTGTTATGGACAATCAGTAACAAATATACGTTTGAAAAGTGCATTATGATGCACTTTTTGCTGCAGTTTTTGTTTTATGTTGTATGCGGCTGATAGATGACATTTTTCCCAATTATTAATTTGATTATCTTTTCTTAGTCTAATTTATATTAGACTAAATCAATTACAAAATCTAAAATGGAGTTTATTTTATTAATAATAATATAATAGAGTAACTTATTTATTTAAATTTTTCCATTTTAATGTTTTAAATATGTATAGATATTATACATAGCAACATGATGATAGCACATTGTAAAATAATTATTCATCGAATATTGTTCATGAAAATTTAGATTAATTATGCGTTTTTAATCATTTTTTTAATTTAACTCTTTTACCCGAGTTACCTATGCTTACCACACACAATTCACAGTTGAAAAAGCGATGTTTATTTTTTTAACGTCTAAACTGCATGGACAATCGCCACCCACATCTGGGTCACAAGAACAAACGTAAAAAAAATCGTATTCAAATAAAAAACTTAAATATTTAGAGTTTTTATTACACTTAATATTAATATTTATTGTGTTTAGGGCGAGAGCTCTGACAACTTCAACTGGGGCGTACGTCGTCGGCCCCTGAGCGAGGAGCGCGAAGACGCCGCCGTCCCCGAGCGCAGCCCTCCGCCGCAAACCCCTAAGGCGCCAGATATGCCGCATCCGCTCAAGATGGTACCTTAATTTAAAAAATTGTGATGCTTGCTATTACATGTTATGCTTTTCGTTCTAGTAATAAAATAAATTAGATAGTCCCTATGTTACCCCATTTCGAATATTGCAGGCTTTCAGGTCGTTTGCGATATTACTACAAAGAGCTGATTATTGTGATATGATCTGGATGTTCCATTGTTAAATATTTATGAAAGGTATGGATGTTTGTTATAAGGACACGCTTTTCATAGGAACTATGTTTCGATTTGATAAATAATTTCAGTGTTGGACAGTCTATTGACTGAGGAAAGCTGTCGGCTTATTTATTCTGTAATTGACACGGGATCGTAAGCGGTCGATGAAACCGCGAGGCGGTCACTAGTGCATATATAAATACCGCATTGTCATTATAGTATCGCGTGTCCTGGCAGACGCACGATGACTCCTCGGACGAGGAGGTCCCGTGGGAGGAGGGGGCGACGGTCGGGCGCGGGGAGGGGGACGCGTCCGTCTCCAACGAGCTCGCGTTGCGCCCGCGCGCGCACTCCTTCTCAAGTGCCTCCAGCGGTGAGCCCGATGGTGTGTTCACGTTTTATTTGACCATCTTATTTTATTATTTTTTGCTTGACATTATATTTTATGTTTATTATTTTTTATTTTATTTTTTTAACATGATTTTATGTTAAACAAGCAAGTGATCTGTGATCAACAAGTGATATAATTGGTTTGTTATTTTATTATAGGGTGTCGAATAAATCATGCTCATTAAAGTATTCAAGCCGGTGGCAGCGTCGTGGGCCAGGTCATATTGTTCTCTCTGATATGGTTGGGCTTTGCGATGGCTGACCCATGCGTCAACTCGTGAACGGGTGCTGCCAGGGGGGACTGTCGGGTTCGATTCCCGCAAATATTATTCCTTTTAATTGTAATCTTATCCTAATTTTATGGTCACTCGATCACAATCATATCTTATTATTTTTTATTTCATTTTGACTTGTAAACCTTTAATAAATATTATACAAAAAATATTATCAAGCCCTTCCGACATAATAGGAACGAAAATGCTTGAGTTTCTTTCGGCATTTCTTCTCAGCAGTGGTCGTTTCGAAATATTGATAGCCTATAGCTTGATTGAGATTTAAAGATTTATTAATTGGTGGGGTGAAAAAGTGCCTGTGAAGGTCTTATTTCTGAATAAATATTTTGATTTTGATTTCTTTTGTTAATTTGATGTAAGTGCATATTTTGTTGTAAGTTTGTTGTGGTATGAAAAAAATCATACATTAGCACCTCTGCCGTGAAAAATATTCTTTTACAGTTTTCAACCGTGGAAAGAGCAAAAATCTAAGTATTAATTCAGTATCTAATTTAACGCAAGGAAAATGCTCTGCTTTTTTTTGTTGATATATCTTGACAGACATGTGTAGGTCTGTATTTGTAAATTAAATTGTGATCAGGTGATCGTGGCGACGTCACTCCGGTGCCGGGCGTGGCGCCGCAATTGCGCGACGCGTGGCGCATTTCTGTGTCTGCGCTGCTACGCCACAACGCGTCCCTGCCAACCATCGCCATCGTGCACCGCCTGCATACCGTTCTAAAGGTATTTGTGATTTTTCGTTGAGCCCGTCTAATGAAGTAAGTCCCAGGAAATTGACATTTAGTTAGCAACGCTGTCAATTTTCATTCTTCGATTTTTGTTATACTACTTAATCGTTCAAACTTCCGTACCGGTCTAAGAGTAAAAGAAAAACGTAGAATGTGAAAGCATAGGGATACGAATGCAACTTATCTGGTAGAAAGCCATTAAAATATCTAAATATTTCTTACAGGAAGTGATATCCAAGACCGTGTCGCTGTGCGTTGAAGGGGCGGGGCCTACGACGGGGTGCGCGCTGGAGCTGGCCACCATGCTCGACCAGTTGACCAGTGATGAGCCGCCGCTGCTGTGGGTGGGGGCAGCCGCCGTCGAAAGCGCCCGCATCCGAGACTCCGTTAGATACGCCGCTCTTGAAATTAACGAACACCTGGAAACCTACTTTGATAGAAGGGAGCATGCTTTAGAGGTAAGCTAAGAGTAACTGGGTTCTGATGATCTCGAATGTGGGTCAAAATGTTTCGAAAAAATTACGCAGTTGAGTTTGTTTTTCATTTGTGCATTAGAAGATTTAAATTGGTCGACTCTTTCTGCTATTGGCAGGATATTTATCTTTATTAATGAGCGCTTTATTTCTGTACAGCGCTTCTGGGTAATATAGTAGTACCATATATACATACTGGTGATAATATTTTTCTAATTATCTACTTACCGCCATCTACTTGTTGTTACAAATAAAGCAACCAGTACTTGGCCAATCTCTGACCTGCATTTGGTTTAAAACGAAATATTTGTGACGTGCAAGACGTTGGAGTGGCGCAACACTGCGGAGGCCCGCGGAGATGACACGACGCGTTGCCTCTACAAGCTGATCTTTCAGCTTTTGCTGCTTTTAGAGACCAACAACAAGATGGTAGTAACTGTCTACCACGCCGCTCTCGAGAACCGCGTAAGTTGACTGTCATGACTTATCTGGTTAAAAATACCACTCGAAAATAGTAAAAAAAGAATCCTCTGTGAATACGGTACCTCCTCAGACGATCCGTCATAAACATTTTTACGATTTGTACAGAAAAACAAAACTTTTTTTACTTACCAGTCAGATTTCTCTGGAAATGTTAAGTTTCATGAAATAATTTGGTTAGGATAATTTGTGGCTTAATTAACCCACGTGAAAATTTATTTGTTATTTTAACTATTTTTATTTTTTGTCTGTCATTATAGAGATGGATTTTTATTGGTCCACATAGAAATTCATTCGTAATATTAATTGAGTTGCTCAGTTATAATAAATAAATATATAGGGACAAATCTCACAGATTAAGTTACCCCCAAAGTAAGTTCGAGACTTGTGTTAAGGAATACTAACTCCAACGATAATATATTTTATAAAAAATACACATACAGATAAACATTCAGTTAAGAAAGGATTGAGAAATCGATTGTGTTGGTCGCAGGGTAAGGATATGAGCACCACGGTGTGTAGCGTGCGCGCGGCGTTGCTCACGAGCTCGTACGAGCCCGCAGACGGCTCGCCCGCGTCGCACGACGACGCACACATCTTGCAACTGGTCCAACGTCAGAAGTACACAACCTTTTTCTACTTTTCTAGACCACTGCGCTAACAACACACAGCAACTGGGGACCAACAAGGATTATTCTCATGGGCGATTGCTAGAAACTTGTCACTGTACTGAGATATTTGAATCTCCATTCCACCAATTAACTAAATGTGGCCTTAAAAATGTTTGTTGGTCCTTAGTTAAATAACAGATTATATAATGTTGCGGTTAAATTGAGTCAATCAGTCTAAAATATGTAAAGAGCAATGTATTAAAAAATGTAATCCAAGCCATATACTTCTTTTTTGATGATTGTATATGACGGGCTAAATTATTTTTAAAGCGATATCCATCCAATTAAGAGAACGAAGTGAGATTACGTTATACCACAATCAGTACTTTATTGTAATTCATTCTACAGAGAGACCATCTTGATTTTCGGTTTACGGTTCAACTTAATAAACCTAGGGATTATTTTAAAAACACTATAAAAGGCAGACTAATAAAATTCATAGAATAAATAAAAGACTCGCTTTTTGCTTTATTTAAATTTACATGTGTAGGAAGAAATACGAGTAGTTAAACATGTGTCATATAATAGATGGGGTGCGGCGCTGGCCCTGGTGCGTAACCGCAACGTTGAGCGCATTCTAGAGCGCGGGGAACTGCCCGAGGACGACATCACCAGCCTGCTGCATATCTACTGCAAAAGCCTGGCGCAGGCTAACCCTGGTAGTGCGAATACTATACCTATGAATATTTATTCCAACAAAGTTCAATTTTAGCATATTAGAAAAACATTGAAAATAAAATGTAAAGTTAGAAATGTAGATTATGATATGTCCCTAAACATGCAATTTTCCCCAGATATGGTGGCCATCACTCGACCAGTGAACGAGCTGTCCCAGAACTTGTCGTTAATGATGGAGAGCCTGTACAAGGTGTCGATGACACTCCAGGGCCAGGATTACATCTGATGCCAGGACGACGTGGCTCTGAACATGCCGCTCTCGCTTCGCCCGCCATCCCCCATCGCCAACCGCCACATGAACATCGTCAGGAAACCAGCCATACGCCGCAAAAAAGCCCAGGACAAAAGCCAACCAACTGGCGATGTCGTGTCCTCCGATAAATCTAATGACATGACGAATATGAAAAAGCTTCCAACAAACGAACCTGGCGTAAACTCCAGTCCGCCGCAGTAAACTGGCACCTGTCATTCGGCTTATTTATTTTTCATTATACAGTTTGGCAATTCATTATCCAAAAAATGTTTTAACTAAGAGTTTCTTTATTTTTTTAGGATTTACATTAAGCAAAATTTTTAAATTTTAGCCGAATTTTGGGTTTATTTCATATTATTTTTTCTCATCATTTTATCTTATTATAAGAGTAATACCTACACATTAATAGTTGCATGGACACGATCTTATCATAAAATCATGATATTTAATGATTTTAGAAATTGGTTTCTAGATAATACTAAGGATCCATTCACATTTAACTCTTTTTTTGGATGTTTGTAGTCTTATCGAGACGATCCACTCAATATATCTTAGGGTACAAATATATCATTGTAGGCAATGGATGTTAATATAAGTCAACCCAAATAATCTTGTATTTTGTTGCTACAACATAATATATTTATAAAAAGGATTTACGTATAGAATTAATATCCCTAAAGACAAATCCTTACATTTTATTTGAAGAATGGAAACATACAATTTATTTCACAATATCAAGAATGATGTTGGTATTTTAGATTTATTCATTGCTTGTATTTTAGCTAACTTGTGTTTAATTCTAGACAATTTAGTTCAATGCCTAATAACTAATAACTTGATATAGTTTAGATGATAACATATGTAATGGATCTAAAATCGTTATGACTGTAGTTTTCAGATAACTGATCTCATATAGGGTATTTGAATTACGCTTTTCTCGGGGTATCATTATGCGCGCCCCCTCTGTACTCGTCTCATTACATCTTCACTAAATCTGCTATAGAAAGTTGATTATTTACTAGCACAATACGAAGCCATTATGGCGGTCGTGAATTTGGCGCTAAATTATGCGCAGATCCCAACATAAGTCTACTGCAGGACGCATGCGGCTGGACGGCTGAGCTCACCGCACCCGCCTCCTCGTATCCAACCGCCATAAAGTTTGTTTCGTATTATATTTATAGATTTATTAAGAATATAAGGTTATTCGCACACTGCACAGTTTCGTTGTTGGCAAGTTTCTGTTTGTATAGAAAACACGCGTAGTGCACGATGATACAGTTTTGCATTTTCTCAACCTCACAAGTATGTGGCTCCGTCGCCATGCACCCCGCAGCGAAAAGCAGCAGTGTGGGAACTAACTTTTAGTGGTTACACTTTATGTCAAGAAACTTGATCGGTTACCATGATATCTATCCTGTATGTACTCGTAAATGTTCAATTAACATATCATATGGTCAAAGGAAACAACGATTGGAAGACAGTATTTTTAAAATCTTAACTGTCTTACGTTATAACTTGTAGTATGTATTTTATTTATGAATTTATTATACTGATTTGGCGTCTCCATTACTGTTTCATAACGCTATTATTAAAAGAACTTTGCATGTTTGCAAATTAAGAAAATCACACATTTAGTGAACAAACGACTCGCAACACTTTTACTCGTATTTACTTTCGTTTGTGATATTATTTTCTTTGTTGTCGTAATTATGACAATGTTTATTATTGTGTAGTTTAGTTCAATAAATACCTGCATATATGTTATACTGATGTGAACCATTTTTGATGACGCGTGTTTGTAGTTGTCATTTTAAGAAATTGAGACCATCGACCATTGGCGTTGCTATTCTATAAAGCTGCCAGTAGCTGCGTTCAGAGCGGTCACTTCGTTGTCTAAATTCTATTTTGCCGTAGAGAGGCTTGATATATAGGTACGAATATATTATAATATTTAAGACAACATATTCACGTACTCGTACGTATTTCATCCATCTAATTACTTGCGATGCTCTAACATGACCAGTTTTAGTGAATTACTAATGTCTATTATAATCAATTGTAAAAGGTATTTAACTGATTAAATAATCGAAAAATAATTTTGTCTTTTTTTCATTTTTGTTTATTAGATAGTATTAGAATTTGTAGTATTAGATTAAGTACTCTTGTTAACCCTTGCACAAGGAGAAACTAATGCCACCCGCCTAATGCGATGGTTTTACGGTCAATCTAAGGCCTTTCATACAAGACTACGCAAATCTTTGAAATAATTGTATACTAGGGTATCAGTATTGAGTCACGAGAATAAGCTAGACGCGAGATTAATGAAGGCGATGCCAACTAATGAATTTGTAGGGCGATAGTCGCTTGGAGACTAAGATCGTCGAGTATCCAAGATTTTCCTAGCCTGGTGTACGAAGGGCCTAATGAAGCAGTACTCACATAAACAGATTACGACGTCATCGTCGTTAGGTTAGGTTAATTAAATCCACATTTGTTTGCATATGTTTATTTTCACTCACTATAATATATTCTAAACTGAAATAAACATGAAAACAGTAATACCATAAAATAACTAATTAATAGAAGTATTCGTTTGTTACATTCTCTTACATCACAGATCGATTGAATCATATACAAAAAGCACTGAAAAGCGACGAGCAGTGTAAACAATTTTGGTGGACGTTTTCAATAACAATCAGCGTATACATAATATAATCTTTTGCGTTGCTCCAAAAATTAACGTAAATTGATTTTTGCGTTGCTTCAATAATTATCGTAAACTGATTAATGATCAAAGTACAGTTATGTAAGAAGCTTCACTATTTTTTGGTGAACTATTTCATTCCTATAGATAACTCTGGTAAGATTAGGATTTTAATAAAAAATACATTTTTAAATTAATTCTATACATTGATGTAGAAGCTAGGGTTTGTATTTGAAACTAGTACATTCAGAAACTGTAATGCTACAAGGATATATTATCATCACACTGAGACTGTACTGGACTTATATTTTATTTAATTCAAGATAAAATGTAGACATATAAACACTGACGATTAGTTGAATCTGATGTCGATTAATATATATATAGACCAAGAGCCCGGAGTTGCCAAATTGATTGTTAATTTTGATCTTCTCTCTGTTTAAAATCTGATATCTGGCAGCGACGGGTTCTTAATTTACAGTAAAATGTTTATAAAACGTGGCCCGATTGGACGCGACTCACGGTATACAAGACAACAAGTAAATCTATTTACAAATACTTATATTTAACGATCTTATATTTTCAGTCCATTTTATAAAAATACATTGATAACATCCATCCACGATAAGAGTAAGACAGGATTATTTTAAAACACTGATTTCGATGATAAAATTTCGTAACTTGGAATATACTACACATTTAGATTCTTTGAATATAATGGAAACTATTGCTTGACAGTAAAATATCAACCCATGCGTGTGCAATATCATGTGGGTTTCCTTATTAAACGTAGTAAATTGACGAATATATCTATATAATATATAACAACATGTGAACATTCAAAACTACATGTAAAGATACATCTTCCATTTTATTCCGATTTGATAAACGTGACAAATTATCAATTTCAAAATGATGTCGACAGAAAAAACAATTGTAAAGATATATACTTTTGAATGAAGGAGACTTTTCAGATTTTTAAAACTAATGCTGAGAATCTACAATAAATTTTCAATGTCGAATCCAGAAATGTTTAATGTTATTAAAAAGTAGCTTATGCCCACGACGTCGTCCGCGCGTTACCATTATTATCAATATCTCTAGTTCTAAGCGGCGTATCAAGATGAAATCAACGCTTTATTTTAAATTAGACATTCTACAATACAACTGTGAAAATCGCATCAAAATCCTTTCAGTAGTTTTTGCATGATGCGCGTCCAAACATACAGACACAAAAATTCGAAAAAATATCGTTTTGGTTTCTATAGCTTCGAAAAGGAAGCCACCCTCCCCCCCTTTCCTTTTCCCTTAATATCTCCCATGTACAGATGTAGCTTGTTTATAATTTTATTATACATAATCTACAGATACTTAACAAAAATCATAAAAACAGATAATTAACATACATTAAAGGAATACGGAAATAGCATTGCTTTTGAAAAACAACTGGCTCAAACATCAAATTACTACCGACATGGTTGGGAAATCTAAAAACCTTTCGACTGAAATAGGCCGAAATTTTTAATAACCTATATCACCCATAAATAGATTCTCCCGGGCTTGTACTGTCCACAACGTCGGTTACGTATAGAGGAGCACCCTCGATTACCCAATGATTATAAAAAAGAAATCTACAGCTTAGACATTTTCTAAAATTTTAACTTATATTTATGTTAAATACTATGCGTTATACAAATCAAAAATATTTATACTAGAATAGATGCCCATTTTTTTTAGTTGACGTACTCTATGGGAGAGAAAAATTCGGTATAATCAAAAAATATATTTAATCAGAAAACGACCGCGATTATAGTTAAGTAGTAATAAACATTAGTGTTCGTGAGTACATTTATTAAATTTAGTATATTGTATTGTGATAGTTATTTACAATATATACATGTTCCATTAATATCTGATATACATTTACATAATACGCGCCTAAATAACTGATAAAAGGCCATGGAAGTCACTGCCTTTTAAAAAATTGCCCTATTTTTTTTAGAATCTATAGTCCGTTTTCATAGCATGCATAAAACAAACCGACAAACACAATATTAATGTGTATATAATATATATACATTGTAAATTAATCACACTTAAGAAATTAAGGAGAAAAAAATTGACAACATGCATATATTTACATTGATAGTAAAACTTATTACAGGTCACAAAAGTAGTTGTATATATATTCACTGAAAATACCCGAAAAAAGATAATGTTTATAAACCAACCCGTTAGAGAATAATATAAAGTGAACTGGTTTATTATAAAAAATAAATTTTGAAACTCATAAAATGCCTAAAAGCTATGAAAAATGAGATATTTAAATTATAAAATAATTTTGCTTATAATACGATATTATATACACGGTATGATTCAGCGTAGATAGCAACGATAACCGTCATTACAAATCAGCTCTAATATATATATAAATACTCTAAAACTCATTCCTTTCATAAATATCGCTCCTACCGTCTCCTACACATGTAACAATATTATATATACATTCTCAAAATTTATAACTTCTTTGTTCATAAATTATAGACACGTAATAACGTTCCGCTTACTGGATTATTAAGTTAGTTATAGAATATGAGATAGCGTTCCCAATCTAGGCGATATGAATGTATATTCAAGGGCAGACCCTCCACCCTCCCCACTACATTTGCCATGTATATATTCTTCCATGGATTTATCTGCCCCTAAATGTACAAAGATAGCGTCATCAACATTTATTATGACTTCGAGTGAAGCAAAAAATGTTAACATCAATATTGTAGATTAATATCAGTATATACATTTATTAGTTGACTACTATTAATAGGTTTGAAGAGACGCTTATAACATTGCTACAACTGTATAGGACAATATTACTAGGCTGCATAAATAGCTCATAAATAATTGGCTCAAAAGAACATTTAAATAATTAAATTATCCTACTAGTGAGGCATCAAATACTATAGTCTCCTCGCTTAAAAATTTGCTATTATATACTCTTTACCCAGCTATCATGTCCAATGCCCCACAAAAATTCATCACATCTGATTTCGCTTATATTATGCTAGAAAAGTGATAATACACAAAGTATATAATAAAAAAATATAATTTAAAATTGTATAAATTACCTCATTGCATGTATGTACATAAATCTGTTAAATAAATTGATAGACAACAACATATAAATGATTGTAATAAAAATTTATAGTCGACCTACTGTTTACAAACAGAGCGGTACAGTAAGAGTCAAGGCGACATCTACCGGCCGCACGACAAACTTTACTGTGAATAAAGCGACACAATTATCGCGTTGAACGTGGCAGAGGTCGCTGGTTAGAAGTACAATATCATGTATATTCTGTGATGTTGATAGCTCGGTTGCGGGGCTCGTTTGGCGGGTTTAGAAGTCCGGTAAATCGCCGGCGGCGCTGGAGTATCAGTTGAATAGCACAGAGTTTGGGTCCTCGTTATCCATCTGTTTCACGTGCCGCAATACGTCTTTCTTTGTAATCACGCCCAGTAGTCGTCTGTCCCGTAAATAAATAACTTTAAACATGCTGATATTAGATAAAGGCTAAATTGGGTGTCGTCTTTTATTAAGAACTAGCTAATGCCCGCGAATTCGTCCGACCAATGCATACTATATCTTGTAAGCCCATTTCTCGGTTACAATAAATTATATCCATCGGGAACCGTACATTTTTCCGGGATAAAAAGTAGTCTATCTTTTAATCTAGATCATAGTTCATTGCTGTGCCAAATTTCATCCAGATCTGTTCAGTAGTTCTTGTGTGATGTGTGTACAAACATACAGACAGACAGACAGACAGACAAAAATTCTAAAAACAATCGTTTTGGCTTATATAGGTTCTTTAAAGAGCCCTTATATATGGTTTTCTTAAATATCTCTCATGTACAGACATAGCTCAGTTACAATTTTATTATACATATGTATAGATTAAAACAGTTAAAAGGTAAATGGATAGAGAAAAATGATAGGCACTCCACTGACAAGGGTGTTCTTCAAGGGTCTTAAATTGAATTAATGAATTAATGTTGTTAATAATTATACTGGTCAAAGTTATCATTATCAGACTACATCAACCCACTGTTGGGCTAATAATTTTCTAAATGTTACTGTTTCGTTTTAGTTGCATTAATAGTTTACACGTAAACCATACTATTATTTTTTATCTTACTATTTATTTGTTAAAACTGTTAACGAAGTCACTTAAAGACGTCAACGAGATTAGATTTTGTCCTCTTTGTCAAAAATATAAATACATTTTCACGTTATCTCTTACGGGATAGATAAAATCAAGAGTTTAAAGATTCAAAGGTCATGGTTTAGCCAAGTGATTCAGTAATCTTCTATTAAATTTGAACTCCCAGACCAGCATAAAAGTTAAAAGAAATTATTGTTTAAAGCCCGAGTTCACCGACCTAATCTAATCAAGTGACTAACTAAACAGGCGTTCATAGGATCATAAATCTTTGGTTAACGTGTGGTGAACACGACAAAATATTTTAAGTGTTTATCAGTCGTATAGAAAGTTAGTGAACTAACGGCTCTAAAAAGAGAACGATAGATAGGTAGTCTCACCCGTTATGTGTGACAAGAGTCTGCCTCAGGCCAAGCTTGCGGAACATGTCGACCACGGTCTCCATGGGCGTCTGGTCGGTCACGGTGATGGGCGCCATGTCCAGGATGCGGTTAAGCGGCAGGCAGGGCGGCGGGCCCGGCGGCACGTTGCCCGTCCCCGCAAACACCACTACCGACTGACCCGTGATACCTTCGATTGTGCGCCGGGCGTTCGCTGCAATCAATAAACCATGAATAAGTCAAAAATAAATCCGCGTCTGCTACGCACGGAACTTTGTTTTGAACAGAACATTCTTAACGAAGTTCTGAACAATGTTTTGCACGGCGTGATGCCCATTCTTCACTATGAAAAGTGAAATCCTCAAAAAGATGAACTTAAAGGATCGTACCTATAGCCAGGTTGAGGTCTCTGCGCAACACAAAACCGACGAGATATTGAGATTCCTTGGAGATGACCACGGGGTACCCGTTGTGTTCAGTCTCCTTCAGCAGCGTCTCCACATCGTCGACAGTCATCGAGTCCTGCGTTATCACCGACAGCGTCTCGTTGCGTCTGCACAGACAATAAGATTTTTGTACATAATAACTAGCCGACCCGTGCCCACTTCGTTGGGAGTCAAAATA
>JADGIL010008116.1:0-13352 GCA_020352625.1 Cactoblastis cactorum | reverse complement strand
TATATCTCTTGCACATTTTTTTGCAGGCACGTTTACGTAACTATAAATAGGTAAAAAGTAGGACTTAATGGAAGCTCAAACGGCATCCATCTGAACTGTCAATATTTCAGTATGCACAATGGGTTGCATCCAGACTCTCAGTCAGACTTCCGATCCAAGGGACAAGGAACGGAAATTCAGAAATAACAAACTAAATTCAGATTTTGAAATTAATTTGGAATTAGTAAGTATTACAAATAACCCCCCAAAAATGGCATTGAACATCAAATGATTTGTTTATCTGATAAGGATTCTACAACCAAAGGTAGTTTTAAAAATCCTAATAAGATTAAGTAATATATTTCATAAACGACTTCTGGCAATATACCCTATTAAATATAAAACTTCTTATCTTACAAATTATGAAGATTCTTAGAGGCAGTGAAATGGCAAATGTCATTTGGTTCTAAGGTCTCTAACAGACCAAACAATTTGCATACAGTTCCCATGCGTGCTGTCACTCTGCAGTTTCACAGTTGCTTGCACACTTTGGACTTTTGTCGATGGTTTGCGAATTCGATGTCCTTGTTTTGCATACCGAAACGTTCAGACGGATAAACGATCAATAGTATATTATGTCTGGGATCTGAAATCGTGTGTTATATGTAATGTGTTTCCATTTTATATTATGAATAAGTATTATATGCAAAAGCGCACAAAAATAACTCACTCAATATTTATTTTTCAATTGAATAGTGTTTATACACGTCATATACCAGCACTGCATCCTGATTCATGTAGTATAGGATTTTTAGTTCAGTGAAGGAGTACAAATTACAATACCTATCTAATTAATACTGATTCATTTAAGTCACTAGCCGACTCTTGCCCACTTCATTGGGCGTTAAAATATAGCTGATATCACTCTTGAATAGTGTATCTTTCTGACTGTGAAAGAATTCCCATGATCGGTTTAATATTTCCAAAAATTAGCCCTTACAAACAAACAAAGTTAAAAAGTACCTCTTTTTAAAATTCGTATAGATGATATAATCCATTCTTAATAGACAAATTGAAATTTTATAAAAAATATTTTACATTTAATCCCAAACATAATTCTTGCTGTTATCTAAGATTTGTTGAATGAATGATCATTTTAATGCTACGCCTCATCCGACCTAAATAATTAATTAAAAATCTCAGATGCCGACGGAATGTTAAAATTTCCAAACAAAACCTTCGGCTGGTCCAAAATAAATGTAATAGCTGTGCTAATGGCAGCTCAAGTGCCAAGTTGTAAATAATTTATTGTATCAGTGTTCGGGTTTCATTTTTTATTAAAGTATTAAATTAAAATCTCCTCAGAAAGCTTTTGTTGGAATTTTTTGGCTTGGTAGACTTCAAATAAAACAATTCTATCAATGTGTTGAAACTAACTTTATAATTTATTTGAATCATGGTCTTAAGTTTTAAAAGAAAACCTTTAATTATATGTAGGATTGAAATTATTTGTTTCAATAAAAGAATGGTCTACGTAACCGACTGATTGTCGTACGTGACTGATGTCTGATAGAGAGGTGATGTTTGTTTGTATGTAATTTCTCTTTTAGTTTATTTGTTTACCCACAATAAAGATATTATTATTTTTTATCAACTATTGTATAGATTTTTCCAATTATAGACGTGAAAAGTAACTTATACGTTAATAATAAAACATATTTAATACTACTGGGTCTAGAAAACTTTTCTTTCTCAAATGTTATATTTAATACAGTACCTCACTATTAAATGCGTGTTACTTTATAAAGGATTAAAAGTAAAATTTAACCTCATATCATGTATGTATGTAGAACAAAAATTAATGTTCCTATCTTTTGAAAACAGGAAGCGTCACACAAAGCCGATACGGTAAGGGTATTAAAACAGTGGCTTCGATAAACGGCCCAATAAGTTATGTAAAGTGCAGTGCATCGGGTAACATTACATCCCCTACATGTTCTGGGGTTGAAACGCATGCGCGTGCACTGTCGGCCGCGCACGGCATATGCGGAATATTAAAGGAGGAAAGAGAAAAAAATTAACTTGTGAAGCCATTTTCGTCTGTCGTCCCCTCGCCCGCCACACGGCTTCGGCATCTCTAGACAGAGAGGCTCGCGTGCCCACCGTATTCGAACGTCTGATTGCGCTCGCCGCGTTAGCTCCACACTCGAATACCGGTTTGCCCGGTGTGTTTTCAACCAATATAATTGTGCAGTGTACTCGAACCACTTTTGAAAGTCTTCAGACTAAGTGGACCACAAAATTTATTGAACTCACATGGAAATTATAATACTTTTCTGTGAAGTGTAAGTTCGCGCGAAGTTATTTCGTCGCGCAGTGTAGTTTCAAAGTGACATAGACTCCAATATTGTGTATTGTGTGTAACGTTGAAATTTTTCCTTAGAATTTCTTTTTCTCGTGAAGTTTAGGAAGTTTTTTTGAGCAGAAGAATTTGATCAAGAAGTCTACTTTAGAATATCTGTTTATAACTACAAATTAACAGGTATTTATGAAACTTTAAATTTGTTTTAGTAGTATTTACGCCGTTATTATTTTTATTTTGCGCTTGATAAATTTTTGGCTCCAATTTTTTACTATACATACTATATTATGTCGTTTTCTTGGCTTTTTATCTATTTCAATTATTTTATTGTTTACTTTAGATATTTTCAATGTAACTGGAATAGTAAAACATGTCTTTAAATATTTCTCACCTGCTCGCCGTCAGCTGTCCCAAACATGGAAACCGGCTTAAAATATCAATTTCCAAATAAGACATTTAAAATGTCAATTAAGATAACGTTTCTAAGTAAAAAATAACTGTTAAAATTACAAGTATTTTCACTTTACAAGACACTTTTAAAAGTCAAAAATGTGTAGTAAGTTAGGATAAGGTTATTTAAAGTAACCCTACAGGGTGTATTCAGAAATAGATGATTGTAATAAAAATTCATACATCTTCCAATAAATTATTTGAAGACATTCTTTTTATTGAAGTAACGAATGGTGAGATGAGTAATGGCTGAAGTTTAGCCGATAAATCATGCTTACCCTGGAAGCTCCTAGGGTACGGCAGCCCTCTCGCTTGTTAGTTTTAGTCTCATACACTTATCGCAAGTCTGCAATCGTCTGCTGGAATTGTGCTTCTATAGAAGTCATTATTCTGTACTTCTTCGATAGGATTTATTTCAGAAATTGTTCAATTAGTACTATAGATTCCTTAACTTTCATTTGTTTATCTTATTTATTTATTTGTTACATTATTTTGTTACCGTTATTATTCGTTTATGCGTAAGCGTTGCAGATTTAAATATCCCCTGCTCCGATAGATTTTTTAGTACTGTTTTGATATGCCTCTATACATTATTTGCATCGCTATATGATGCTTCTTATAAATATTACTGTATATTAAAAATATTTAAAGTCAAGTTTTGAATTTGATCGAGCTCGTTGGCACGAATTCTTTGCATGTTTATTTTCGCTCCAGTATTTCGATCAGCGTCGGTTAACCCTTTCACATGTTTGACGTTTAATACCTACCAAACGCTGGAAACCGAAGCGGGTAATTGAAGAGCTGGGGTACATTGTCGGCCTCGTCAAGAAAATGGAAGTGCTAAATAAAGCAAAAGGCCAATGGGCCATGAAATGATGTGTCGGTTCGAGCGATTTGATGAGCTATTGTTTAGGTGTGGATATAGGGCGGATACGGATTTGTATGCGGTATGTATTTCCTTTTGGGTTAGGGTTATTGTGTGTTATGATTACTTACAAGCGTTCATTCAATTTAGAGAACATTAAACAAAAATAAAGTTTTGTTTTTTAAAGCGATTTGAAAGAAAACAATGAATTGTTTATAAGTAACCGCGACTTGTATATCATATTTCAAAATCAAAAGGACAGGAATTAAAGGTTATAAATATATGTATTTTAATTATTAAATATACTTACATTATATTCAAAACGACGTGTACCTACCTGAAGTTTTAAACGTTTTCTTTTTTAAACGAAAAAAAAAATACTGAGGGGCTTTGTATCGAGCCCAAACTTAACAGGAATCTTCCTCGTGGTCCCAAAGAACTAGAAAACAAACATCACGAAACTACAGCAACGCAACCACCCCTAAGACGTCAATTAATTTTTTTATGAATTTTTGAAATTTTCGTTTCATAAAAACGTTTAAAACTTCAGGTACACCAAAACGACAACTTAAAGTCGAATAATTTACCAAACCGTTTCACCAAATTACAAAACAAGTTACGAACTTGTTTCCAAACACATTATAAATCATGGCAGCAAATGCAAAAGCGTAAATTGTAAACAGTATAACATATTAACTATAAGCCAACACATAAGTCCATTTAAAGTGGGTCGAGTGTGATAAATGGACGTGTAATTAAAGATAAGGACATCCGCGCGGATCTGCAATATCCCCGGATTTGTATAGAAATGCGAGAGCACTAAATTACCGCTGCAAACAATAGCTCATCAATGCGATCCAAATGCGACATGTTATTTCATGGTTACGTTCTTCACGTTAATTAATTAACTGTACATTTTACGTTTATAAGCTTGCGTACGTTAAAGACATATTTTGATAATAGGAGAAAATTGAAATATTCACTATAAAGTGCGCAACATTTTTTTGTAAAAAAATCACAAAAACTATCATTATTAAGCTATTGGCTAAAATTATGTTCGGCTAATTCTTGAATTTAAATAAAATTAAAGCTACTTTTTATGTATATCTTATCAACTTATGATTACTAATATGTATTCCAATTTTTTTTATTAAGCATGTATATAAAAATGAAATATCAACTTTAGGATATTACATTTAAGAACAATTTAATTTTAAATATAATAATCTTCATGACAAATCTACCTGAAACAATTAAAAACATATCTGGTTTTTTTTCAAATACTTGATAAAATGATAACATTGTATGAAATAGTGAACAGGACACGTGTTATACATCTGCTCCATCCTCAATCTTGAATCGCTGCCCGTCAATTTCACGCCTTGCCTTATTCATTGTTTATGTCACAGCAAGATTAATTACATGCACGAGGCAATCTAACCCTTAATTATCCACACTGCTGCTATCAAACACCATCTGTAAGTTATGATCGAGTATCAGATATCGAGAGAAATATTATCAATAACAGCAAGAAGGCGTTCCCACGTTGGCGGAAGTAGCCCTAGATTGCCACGCTCCAGTCATTCCCATTGTCCCTTTGTCCTTAGCATCGTCAGACCTTCAAAAGAACCTCTTTATTTCACGATCTAGTTTGCTGCACTTAATTCGTACTGCATCATTCGTTCCACACCATTTTACTTTTTGGTGGGCATCGATCGCTTCAGTAACTCTGGTTTTATCGGGCTCTATTTCTTTTTTGTATCCCCTAAATGCTTTATATCTTCAAATATATTATGATTTTGATTTATTCTAGTAATATGCCTGATAACAATATGTTTATTTCTTTCAATGATATTTATTTGTCATACTAGGTAAATACTTTAGTGGTAAAATTAATTTTAAGTAAATTATTTACGTCAATCATTGTGAAAATAAATTAAAATGAACAATTTGACGATTCTAAAGTGCTAGATTCGGGTCTATTTGAAATAAAATATTTTGACAAGTGTTTAATTGATAAAACTGGAATACTTATATTTTCTCCTCAAATTACCTGTAGTCCAAATAAAATTGTTCAGCTTAATGTTATTCTGCCAATTAATGCTCCAGTTAAGAGTCTATCTATCTGCAGCAAAGTTCAAGAGCGTAGACCAGAAACACTAGCAAAATTTGCATTCTCGCTTCGCTTCGACAGGCAACATAGTAGGTACAACAACCTAGGACCACCCGCGTAGACAGGTTATCAATGTGAATTCGACTTTAAACCTTTACAACAAGATTTAAAATAAAAATCCACAAATGCGTTCATCCAACCTATCGTTTGCAGTGAATCCCTACAATCTACTCGCGCGAATTTTAATACGCGTGCAGAGGGAATAATATTGGTTCTTGCTCGTCTCGCCTGGTTCTGAGCTAAAAATGTATGAGAACTAACAATTACGGATAAGAAAAACGAAAAGATTTTAATTTACGTCAAGACGTTTCTGCCGTAAATAGAACTGAGCAAATTTTTTAATCTCAGCCTGCTCCAGTAATACAGCTGCAGCATTCGAATCTCATTAGCAACCGAAACAAGAGAAAAAAGCTTGAAGCAATAAATTTTAGCAAGGCTCAAGTCGAAACGTTTATGGTTTCTTTTAATTTGGTTGCTATTGTCGAGGCGTCCCGCTGAGCGCCCGTCGGATTTCTTTCTAGAATTCCAGCTGCTTCAAACATTTCTTACTTCTTATTGGTCGATTAAGAAACGAATAGAATATGAAATAAATATATACTAGTCTCTACAAAAACTTTGAATTGAACTTAATGTTATGCGACGTGCAGTTCTGTAGTCATATAGACATAAATAATGGGCTAAACTACACATGTTCAAGTTCAAGTGGTTTAAGATTCAATTACTAGTTTTATTTTTTAAATATATGCTCAAATATTATGAAAAACAGTGTAACTATTATTATTAGTTAACGCAATGCAGTCAGTTTTCTCAACCATTCAGTTTCATTAGCTGTTAAAAAAAGATTCAATTTTGCTCTCAAGGTGCGACACGTCTTATGTAAAAAATTATCGGCAGATGCACAAAGAAGCCGGAGTCGCAAAAAATACCATAAATCAATAAAAGCCTCGCGGTGGCACGTCGAAACGATGTCTCTAGATAAATTTCGGTGAAGTTCTGTTTATTTTAAGTAATTGGAGTAACTCTAAGGGATCAGGACCACGGGCCGCGGGCTTCATGAGATGGATGACTTGCATTTTCATATTCACAACGTGCGTAGAGCAGCAATATCTTATAGGTGTAGGTACCTTTTACGATAGCAACGATAAACTCGTTTTACTATTTAAATACTAATATTTAAAGAAACTGTTTTGACAAATCAATATAGAAAATCAGCATCTGGGTATTTGTCATCCAAACAATAAACAAGAAACACAATGTGTTCCTTCCTTTAAAATTATTTTCTTACAAGGCTAGTTAAAATGAAATTTTTATGACCGAATGCGACACGTGTTTCGCGAAGCAGCACCAAATGGAACCCATCTGTTGAGAAAAGAACGTGCCATTTTCGGCCAACATTAAAATTCCCACAAATAAAATTGAATGTAAAAAAGGTTCTACGAACGATGCGACAGCCCTTCTCCCACTCACAACAAATAAGCAGGTAAGCGAATCTTTACGATCCTTAGTAAATGAAATATGCGCAATCATACAAAGCACTTTACGCCTTATTACAGTCCAGTAAAGGATAAATTTATACCATTGAAATATCACAATCTTTCTCTCACAATATTTTTAGAGTACAAAAACTTTGTTTTCTTTTCAGCCTCAACAAATGTGGGCATTATTTCTAGAGAGAAAAGGGTGAATTTTAATCTAACCTCAACTTGGTGAACCGGAGTTCATCGGTTAGCAACCCTTTATTGCGCCGACTTTACCTTATACGATTTATTTCCTGGATGCATGAATGATGTTCGGTGTTTTGATTACATTATGGCTAATGAATACATATGAGGTATCGGTTTTTTGTATTTATGTTAACGATAGCTTGCTGTTCGTTTTTTTTTGCTTCCAAGAACTGGGTTCTGTAATTAATTCAATAACTTCCTGCAAATAATATACATATGCGTTTGAGAGTCAACAAAAAGCTAATTTGAACAGACAAACAGCGTAATGTAATTCTGTAGTATCGTTGTCAATAACAGATAGAGATACAACAAACTCACACTACGTGTGTTAAAACAAATCACTTGCTTTTGCATATTGTTCTTTTAAATTTTAAACTTGTTTACATTATTACTCTGAAAATATTAATGCTATCTATAGTGCCATAGATAGCAGTATAGATAAGCGCTTGCTCGTTTGCCTCCCTCTGCCATAAAAAAAAATACTATCGGTTTCCTTCCATAGGAAATTTAGGACGATTAAAAGGTACTCTATGTCCTAATAAAATATTTTCATTCCTCATACCTATAATAACAATTATAAGTGGGATACCACAATCATTTGTTATATTTATATATCATTTACCGATAAAAAATATACGTTTACCCGGTAATATACCAGAATTACTTTTAGTAGTACATTTACTTTGTTCACTTCTGAAGGAGTAAACTACACCTGCTATCTAAATCTAAATTATTCTTTAGCTATTTTAAGAAATATCTAAAGACAATTTCTAGAAACACGTGTCTATAAATGTAGTATTCTACAGAAACAAAAATCCACTATTTCTTATCTTAAACCTCTTGGGCTAAAGTTGCAAGTTGGAACGATTTCTTGAAGCTTTGTTTGAAAGTTAATATTAATAGATTCTCCGTTCTTTTAATTTCAACTCACGCTCTTTGTTTCCTTATATTTAGCCAAGTTGGTCGTGTTACCAGTGGTGGCTGGACAACCAAAACAATGATGTTATGATAGGATGCCGCGGCAGGCCTTGTTTATTTTAAACATTCAACGATACCAGGAAGATTATCTTCCTTGTAATGTTTCGCCTGAGGTCTATTTGCTTTACCCCTTGTTTGGCAGTCTTCCTCAACAAAGATTGATCCTAACTTGTGCTTATATTAATGAGTATCGATAAGTATAAATTTTTACCTTTATTTAACTTGGTAATTAGCATCTATGTCAACAGAACTTGTAGATTTCCTAACACGTCGAATATAGAGCGTATTATACGAGTATTTGTTAGGGCAAATTGATACAGCACTCGTCTTTGTGATATCAAGTAAGTATTTCAATGTTAAGGTAGTATAAATAGCAAAAAAATAATTAATAAAATTCGCTTAAATCAAATTATTTTATTCATAGACATAAATAATATAGTTTATGAAAAGATAAATGAAATAGACATTTTTCAAGTTTTTAAGTAGTTAAATAGTTGCAATATTTTGTCTCCGTGCATACTTCCTATTATGCATTATTTAAGATTTGAAACACCGACTATAAATTGGACTTTAACTGTAGAATGAAATTAGACAGCAGTTGTAGTAACTCGTCATTCTACGAACTTTGGGTTCCACAAAAGTCCATCAAAATGTTTACAAGCGACCGTCATCAGTTCCGGGTCCAAATAAATATGTAATTTCGTCGGAGTATCGTAAACTTTGAATTATGTCGATTTTAAACTTCTTGACAAAGGTACTGGATTTTAGGTACTCCTCAAATAGTATGCATTTTATATCTTATCTAACCTTATTTGCTATTGGAAACTGTTTATTATGAATTTGCTTTCCAGTATTTAAAATATTGTAGTCTACGTACTTAATGGGTTTTATTCAGTAAAAAATACGAACAAGCGCGTTTTTCGTAACAGGCCGCATTTATAAATGATGAATTGGGCTTGTGCTAACGAAAATTAAATTCTAAAAAAAAAACTCCACAGCTAGCTTTTTATATCTCATATATTTCATAACGAGTAGACAAGACGATTATACTCACATGATTTACCTCCACAGCTTTACGAGTTATATCACTTACATAAATTACTCAGAAAGAAATATATATCTATTAACTTGAAATGATAGGCCATACAGGGTTGTCATTATGTAAGTAAACGGCTAAAATGGTTGTAAGCAATCTTCTTGTTAACCAAATGGTTACATAACTGGTTCCAAATTCTGGACGGGGCCGCATTAGAAAACGCTTCGGTCATTTATATTTAAAATTGGTGAAGATTCACGTCGTATCATTATGTTTGGACTGTCGATATAAGATTACTGATATGTATGGCTCACTGTGATATGACACTTAAAAGATTCAAATAATTTCTCAATGTTCTCTGTGTGTTTAAATTTGAGTCATTAACGCTGTTAAAATTCTTATCTTAAATCTTTGATATAAATTTAATTCCTATTGATGGCTTTTATATCTTGTATGTATATTATGATGTTATAATGTATTTTAGTTGCGATGAGAATATTGCTTTATTACAAAAGAAATACAGGACATACTAGAACAAACTTTGTAATATAAATTAATTTTTAAAGATTTTTATCTTCTTCAATTATGGGGGCTTCTTCTATTAAAAAATCCTTGAATATACGCGGAAAGAGAAGTAACTTGCATATAGTAAAAATCAATCAAGGAAAAAGGCTGAAAACAATGGATTTTTCTGTATTATAGGCGATGGGCTTGCAAAGAGACACTATACCTGAAAAAACCGCCATTCAGAGCGTGGCCTTATATAGAATCTCACGACTCTTGGCTCTGTCTACCTCGTAAGGAATAAAATCATGAAACAGTATAAATAAGGAGAAAGAAATCTCTATTAATCAGTACGGTAGGTACGTCACATAATCCGTTCGGCAATCGCATAGTTGACTTCCAGTCCCACCGTGCGAGTAGATCGAATTTTAGTGCCTATAAACTCTTTATTGCCCATTGTCGACGATTATTACCAAACCCGTGACTTATGAAGTAATAAATTCAATCTTTTCATACCGATGTGCTATTCCACTGATGTGGGTTTTGGCAAAATATAGCGCTGATATAACTCTATAGTTGAATGGTTCATCAAACTAAATAATAAACGGAGTAACTATAACAAAAATGACCTATAAATTTTCTATGTGTGGAACAAACCAGCACTTTTTGAGTAAATAGTTGTTCAAATAGTATTTTTGTTAGTTAGGTTAGGTTAATATGTTGCTCAATTAAATACAAAACCTTGCCATACTTAAAAATTTTCGTACAGTTAAAAAGTACTCGTAACTACATATGTACTTTTGTCTATTATTCTATATAAATAAAACACTGAACTACAATATTTTAGTCTAGTTTAAATAAGCAAAAATGTGACGAATATTTTAAAATGCATAAAAAACAACATAATCAAAGTAATATTTTATAATATGTTCAAATAGACTATATATCTAAGTATAAATTATCATAACAAAGATCAGAGACCAATATGAATCATTACACTGGAGACTGAAATAGCGTTATCTGCCGGAGAATCTGTGGCAAATATCCCATTTGTGAGTTTCTGACATCGTCTGCTGAGGACTTTGATTCCTGACTCACAGACACGATGACGGGAGAATGTATATAGAAAAAATTAAACTGAGAGCTGTGTAATATAGCAGCATGATTATATAATTTGTGGGCGAACAATCTGATCTGATCCATTGATAAACTAGGCACCTTTTACTATTCAGAACCCGTACACGAAAACAGACACGGGTACCTTTAATCTTTTAGCAAGCTGCGGTCTTTGATACTTAACATGTATAGAAGATGAAATTTTCGATTTAGTAATAAAGCTGAATTTAACAGTAGCATCGATTAGATACACGTCCTTTACACAAAACCATTTAGATAATAATAGCCTAACAGTTCTTTCGCATGGTACCGTATTCAACCCTTATTCAGGTAGTCTGAAACTGTAACGTTGCCCCTATTGAGTTCTAAATCCGATAGTGTCGCACCGTTACTATTAATAATTCAGTATTATTCGGTCCCTTTACATCAAATAGCCCAAAAGACCTATGCGGATTTGGACTGTTAAAAAGAAACGCTTAGATTTTTATCGATTGTGTTAATGGCGTAAATGGATAAAATTTGCTTAAAATAGTTTAACCACAGATTTTTAAAATACTGAGAGTATAATAGACGGTAGAATTTAACCCAACAATGAGACTCATAGAGTTTGTAAAATAAATAACATTTTACGGACTATACTGTAAAATACGAGTAATTCTATGAAGAAATAACTGAAATTTTGTAAATGATTTGTTTAGTTGCAACTATATTTAAACGTTTTATATTAAAATTCAAAATACCTACTAAAAATGTCTCTTATTCTAACAAAATGTAAATATTACATTTTCACCGATATTTTTGGTCTATTTAGTATATAAAACTTCCATTATTATTAAACCTTGTAAATGAAATCGTCAGTGGAGATTTATTAATTCACACCAGTCTATTTCACACCAGTCCACGGTGGACATGAATACGTGTAAACTGGCTATATTCATGTCGCTTTTCACCAATATAGCGACAAAGGTACTAACATATTACATCCGGACGTGAACAAACGGTCACACAAATATGTTGCGAATGCAGTTTGAGAATACATTTTGAAGTGTTCTAGCGGTAGAAACAAAGCCATCAAAACAAATTGAAATTCGCCTTTTAAATAGATTTTTTATTATATATATCAGCGTCCCAGATAGGCCCGAATTTTGTACGAATTTGGTGTTAATAGTACTTTATGCGTTTTACGCTATAAGTATTGCTAACTGTGTAAAATATGTAATCCTTTATGTTTTTTTTTTTAGTTACTGAGAAACAGTAAACACATTCACATCAAAATTTTTCCATTTTGAATTATACTAAAGACGTAGAATTGTTAAACTTAGTAAAACTTAAGTCATTGAAAATATTACCACATGCTATTTTTTGGATAAAATGATATACAAAGAGTTGCATTTTTCAAATATGCAAGTTTTCTTTTCAATTACGCCTTTCATTTGTGCTAAGTCTTCAAACATTTTAAATCCAAATAATAGACCATTGCATTGCACAAAAGCTGAACTACAAAAGTATGAGGGGCCATTGGGTTTATTGAAAGCACTATTTGCTTTATACTGTCCCCGCCTTCTGAGGCATAAAGTTATATCCACAACAAAGAAGAGACTCTATGAGCTCCTTATATTGGACCTCTCTTGAGCCGACCCATTGTGATCTTAATGCTGTATTATATTAATGCGATAAACATCTCTCGGTCTGAGCAATTTTTTTGTGAATAAATCTCAGGAATATTGCAAAACAAAAGTTAAACAGAAAAAGAACTTACTAGTACGTATATTTCATCATATAATGAGCGTTGATTGGCTACGTAATATTTTTTATAACATATTTGCTCGTAAAGTGGCTGTAATTACACCAATTTCAATATAGTAATGTATTTCATTACGCACTTGTGCGTTTTTGTAATGTAAAACGCACGAGTGTTTGCACGAGTTTGACAATAAATTATAACCATTTATCTGTAACAAAAACACAAAATATTAATTTACTTTATTAGTAATACTGGCTGTTTTTGTACCTTTGTCTAAAAAAAACGTTGATGCGCGCGCATCGCTAATTTGTGGACAAGTAAAAATTATTTCGCGCGCTTTTTCTTTCCGCTGTATTGTTTTTTTTTTATTTATTTCCTCGCAAATATGTTATAAAACGTCGTATGACATACGTGCGCTTTG
>JADGIL010008109.1:0-12808 GCA_020352625.1 Cactoblastis cactorum | reverse complement strand
GTATTTTTAAATTTTTATTAATTAATTTTGAGGTTTAATCAATATGCTAATTTAAAAAAATTGTTTTAATTAAAATGTCATGCTAATAAAGAGCCGAGAAAAAAAAGTTGAGACCATTTTAAAAATTTTGCATATTCCCTATTTGAAGATTTTCTCTAGACCCGAAAGTTATAGCATCACTATGATGGTACTGTAGTTTGATAGTAAAGTCCAAACTTTCATCATTCAACCACTTTTTTTAAATCAAGTAATAATATTTAGCGCAAAGAATAGTTTTGCTTTGATTCCGTGGCAAAGTCTTGTTTAAAATTATGAATATGAAATGAAATTCCGAACTGAGGAGAAACTTTGGGCGTAATTTTTTTTTCGAAAACTTTTTCACTCAGCTAGAGCGGAGCTCTGACTCGCCGTTTGTTGACTGAGCGTCTTTCTAGTATATTCTGTTATATAATGGATACTATAGGATACTATATCTACGTCTAAGGTCTTCATACTCATAAAAAAAAAAAAATGTTGCATCTGATTTTTATTGCGTCATTTCGAGTTACTAATTGAAGGCGAGAGTTATATAACATTTAAACATTTTGACACTACTGTGTTGACTCACTAATATAGTAAGAAGGTCTTGCATTAAAGATTTCTATTTTACACCCCAGTTATATAGAAACGCGCAATTAAAAATCGAAATGATATATTCACATTAAACCAATTGCTATAACAATTTAACGTGAGTGAGAGCATTAGTTTCAAGGAGTGCATTTTTTTTGTCATCGACGATGAGCTTGCAACCTGTCACATATATGTATAATAAAGTATAAAGTCTTTTTTTAATTATTTTTAATTTTTTTTATATTTTCAGGCAACCTATTATAAAATTGTATTATATATTTGAATCTATATGCCAATACACTAATAAACCCACCATTCTGAAAAGCGTGGCCTTCGAATTTTGGTTCAATTTAGAAAATCGTAATAATTACTGCATATGTTCTTAATCAATTGAAATGTTGTTTTTATCACATTTCCAGCAGTCAAAAGTGTAGAAGACACTTTAGAGCATGAAAAATACCCGGTATTACGTATCGCTCCGGCCGGGCTTAGCTGGAAAAATATCCGCTCGTCAGAGTAAGCTGTCACGTCCAGAACACGTGCCACACACGACGCAGCTCGGATGCCGACGGGAATTTTAATACTGCACTTAAACCCACCAAAAGGTAAAATTTTATTTTTCTCTTTTTTCATTGCACTTATTTGGCATCTGATAAAGTGTATTAGGTGCATAAGCGGTCATTGCAGCTTATATCTACTACTACGAGTTTCTATCTTCTATTCTATCACGTGTCTTCCCATGCTGGTCTGGAAGCGGAAAAAATCTTAAAATATGGCATCTGCTACTCTTCCCGCGCAGATTGTAAAAGTCAAGGGAAAGGGCTTGAAACTGGAATTATCATAGACGATTGGCTAACCTCCTATCACTATTTCTGAATCTCCATTCCACCAATAAACCATTTTGCTAAGCTCTGTCTACCCCGTAAGGGATCAAGACGTGATACTGTATCTATACATTTCTATGTAAGCTACATACTTACTACGTAACTTGTAGTTTGCAACTTTGCAAAATAAATAGTAAATGGTAATAAACGCAAAAGAAATTCTTATTGAATTTAAACGTACATACAAAGCGTTAAAAAAATATTATAGTACGCTTTTAAGGTACTGATCTTTCATTCAGTACGTTTCGTTTTACATGAAATCTTTTCAGTGAGCCATGTGTCGCTACCCAAACGCGTTTCCGGCCCGACCCTGTCCCAGCCGTACCACTGCACTCCAGTGTCCGACAGTTTGACAGCCAGTTTTTAACCCCCGATGCAAAAAGAAGGGTGTTAAATTTTGTACGTATGTTTGTGTGTGTGCCATTTTGTCTGTGGCATCGTAGCTCCCAAGTGGGAACCTTTTTTTGTAAAAAAGATGACATAATCGAGTGTTCGCAGCTATGTTTTTAACCCCCGACTCAAAAAAGAGAGGTGTTATAAGTTTGACGTATGTGTTTTGTTATATTGTGTCGGGAATTTTTAATTACTTGTTAAATTTACGACACCAAACGGGGACGCAACATCTTTATAGAGTGCAATTTACACTCCATTGATATTCTATTTTAGGGCCACTGTATTTTATCTTTCGTGATCAAGTTATTTAAACTACGAACTATACGAAACTTAATGCTTAACATTCACGACTATAGAACTGTCTAGAAAGCTAACTGCTTAAAATAAAGTTTACCGAGGAACCTAACCGAGGAATATTACGAATTGAACAATGGGGCAGAGAAACTGATTTTGTCAATAAATTTAGAATAAGATCTTAAATCAGGAGATAGTTACAAACAAAATATGACCATATGACTCAACTCATGGTCTTAATATACAATTGAACTGAATTTTTCCATACCTATTATGATAAATAGAACATACGAAAATCTGTAACCCAAAAATTGTTAAATCTTATAACTACTCCATCAAACAATAAGGAAAATAGATAAACATGAATACTATCCTTTTAAAGCTCCTTTACTGAAATCCGTTAAATGCAAAATTTTAAATTGCTCATGAAGTCCACTAGTCAAGTCTCAAGCCACTCCAGACACTTTAATTAACCAGGGCCAGAGTTATGTGTGTTTCCCAGATCTACACTCCGATTACACCACTCAGTTATCAGACTCTTGCACTTTCCACCCGCTAGAGATATTAATCGTTGGAATAATATCCTTGTTTACTACATTTCACCTAAAACTCTTTGGCAACCAGCCGAACAAATATGATTTATAGTCATGAAATCACATCCCAGTGCCCGTTAATGATTACTTGACTAGGATCCATTCTTATTTAAAACACAATACTTTCAGCCCAACAATATTAGTCGATACTCAATTTCTAACATTGAGATAATCAAGCCCTTCTTGCATAATATGGACCAAGATTGCTTGAGTTTCTTTCGGCGTTTCATCTCAGCAGTGGTCGTTCCGAAATGCAATGCAAAAATAAATAAATATTGTCGTGAAAAAGTACCTGTGTAGGTCTAACTTCTGAATACATATTTTGATTTTAACTACGAATGGAATACAGAGAAATGGACATATTGAAAACGGTTATTGGCCATGTCCTTTCCAATTAGAACACTTTAAAATATTCCTTTTTTACTATAAACTAATTTTTATCTAATCAAAATACATAATATCTACTACTTATTATTTCCAGAAAACTTGTCTATAATTATTTTTTTAACATCCGTAATTCTGGATCAAATGTAGACTGTAAAACTGTTCAATACATTCGCTACATCTGGGAGCTATATCTAGCTTTAAAACTAGCTCTAATTTATAGCTCTGCAGTACTCTTTACCTATCAACTCAAGTTATGAACGAGTCTTAAATTTTATTTGTATCGAGCTCTCGGGCGAAAATAAAAATGTCTGCAACTTTATTAGAACTTTTGTGTGTACAGAGTGCAAAATAAATAAGTTTGTACAAGAGGCGATCTAATTTTGTTTGCTTCAAAGTTTCCATTGGCATTTAATATAGCTTCTGATTTATGGGTGTTTGTTTTATTTTATAATATATATTATACATATATGTACATTTTATTTAATGAAGCTTCATTAAATAAAATGTATAAGGAGTTACAGTGTAAGCTAGTGCTAAAATAATGTTTTGTCTACTCTTAAATGACATTGGGCCTATTCTGAAACCTTCATAAAAAATGTTTAGATTCTTCCATGACAGCTAACATTGAAACATAATACATTCAAAACATACATTTTAATTTGATTTATTGTAAACAACAGATTATACAGATTCCATAAATTATAAGTTTAATTAAAAGAAATTCAAGTTACCCTGATGTTACGTTTATAGATAACTAATGTTTGGATATGACTTCAGGTTTATATCTCACCCAGATGTTTTTAAATATTTTTTAATTTAAAACAAATTGTAATTTTGAATAAACTGTGCTGTTGACCGTACCTTCCCAAAATTATCTTGATCTTACTGTATAAAGAAAATCTATTTCATTTTCCTTTCAAATCAAATGAAATCAAATAAATTTATCTAATTCGCTTGTTTTTGTTAACAGTACCGAAAGTATTTACTTCCAGAAGGCTGACTCTGAAATCGGTGAATGTGCCTAATGAGTAACAAGTTTCCCCACTTGAGCAAACTTCTTGGAAAAATCATTCTCAAGATATTTTCGCCAGATCGCCCTTACGGAGAAATTCAGTGTAACAAATTATATTATTTACGTATGTGCACAAAACCCTTGACGGACTTTGAGAAAACTATTGATGATTTCATGGCATAGGTGAGTCTAAAACATCGTCCCCTTGTTTTTCATCCTTGTGGATTCATAGTTTTATTCTAAGATTCCTTAAAAAACAATTATTTTTAAGGTTACTGTGATATACATGTATTACAACAGATTTTATTGCTTTATACTTTAGTACAGTCAAAAATATAATTAATTATTAAATATGCAGGGACCCAAAAAATACTCTTAAGTTTTTCCGCCACAAATACGCACTACACATAATTTTTTATTGTCATCGTCGCTAAATTATCATATTATGAATATGAAAAATGATTAAATACTACTTAAGAAGACGCAAAGAGTATGAATAATGAGTGCAAAAACGTTTCAAACGAAGATGAGTTATTACTACTACTTAACATTTTCCTAGAGTCAAATTAAATGCAAATATAAACTCCAGCTTCTCAGAGACACCCGACCAGACTTAAGAGACACTTAACATTATTAAGAGGAAACTTTAAACGGGACGTGTAAGTTTTCATAGACGCGAAAACTCGGGTTGTGATGGCTCCAAGTGGTTTTAAAGAGAAAATGCAGAAGCTTGTTTGATACTTCGTTGCATATGTGACCGTAAATTTTAAAAATATAAACGAAAAGAAAATATACTTGTATATCATTCGAGGAATAAAAAAGTAGATAAACTGCTATATATATATATATTGCTATATATTTAACTGAGTTAAATGGATGATTATATGATTTCTGAGACGATTAAATCCACTGTTAATGAAACTGTTAATTTAGATATAACCTAGATAGATAAAACCTTCCTCATAGAAGACGAATTATCTTAAACGCATGAAATTATTGACAACAATGACGTACAATCAAATAACACATACATAAACCCACATAGTAAATAAGTTTTATTAAACTGAACGATAGATTTCAAATCACATGTTTTAATATTATAATATCTCCTTTATTATTTCGACTCAACCTCAAATGTCTGATTTTAGAAATAATCTCCGTTCCACAGGTGTAATCCCAGCGTGCAGGCGACAGTACAAGACTTAATTACCTCTTTGCATTAAAAAGATCTTTAATTAAGACGCTGAACATTTTCTCAAACAAGAAATAAAGGAACAAAAAGGGAACATTACCTAGTAGGGATTCTAATGAGATAGAATTATCGCTACAAGAATTTATTTTGTTTCATCTATCTTTGTCTGTGTTAGTAGGAAATGTAGTTGAATATTAAAAAAACTAACCTAAGATAAAAAGATCAACCAATTTCAATTCAATAAGTTATATTTACAGCCGGACAAAATATAGCCTAAATTTAAACTGTTGGATATATACTGGCAAATGGAAAAATAATGATGTTTACGTTATTTATAGTTTGACCATGAATAACATAAACATCATTGTCTATTTTTTTTTATGACTATATTTAATAAGTTTAATTTTGTTAAGGATGTATAAGTTAAGGAACTTTGTTCCAAAAATACTTCAGTTACTTCAGAGAAATTTTTTTTTCTTCGTTCCAAAAATGCTTGAGTTATTTTAGAGTCAATTTTTTCTCAATTCTTCTAGACGACTTCGACCCTTTAATAATCCCGTATAATAGATCCTGGTAAAATTAAGTACAATTAAAAGCAAGCCGAACAAAAAAACAAACGCCGCCAATTAATTCCCGCCACAGCTAATAAATGGCGGCCATCTTGCTGATTGGACGCGATCACTCCGGCCGAATGTTTGCAGGAGCCGCGCAAAAAATTAATGATGGAAATCGGGGAGATAAGAAGCGATCGGAGACGAGCTTGGAAAGAAATCGAGTGTATTACTGTCACAAGGAATAAATAATTTGTTATTATTTTATTTATTTGTTATTATTTTATTAATGCACTTTTAGTAGTATCTCTGAGGCTTGAGTTTAAAAATACTCATTCGGGCACAGTCTAGTTGTATACGACAATATTTTAAAAGTAAATTCAATTAGAATTAAGCTGAGCATTAATTATTTTTGTCATCTCTCAAGATATGTATGCACAAATTAGAATTTTCTGGTACTACATAATAAAATTTCTAAACGCCCCTAAGTGTTTCAATGGATTAATTTCGGACACATTAATGTTGATATAACAAAATTATGACAATGAAAATACTACATCAGAACTTTCAATACTCGGATGTTTTTGCAAATGCTAACAAACAATTAAAAAAATATAGGTAAGCCATTATCTCCATTTGTATTTCAGCTCTGTAACAAGAACCGATCAGTCCATTCCCGGAGGACGTATATTGATACTAAATTCTGAGGGATTGAATGGGGGGACTATTAGAAGGGATAATTTGGGGGGGAACTATTCAAGGCATTGTAGATATAGGTTTAGTATTATGTGGAAAGTTATGAATAGAAAAATTGTTATTATTTATTTGCTTCCGTCGATAGATTCCTTCTCAAATATGGCTATTTAGAAAACTATCACAACAATATAATGTATATCTATTGTAGTAAATAAAAAAATAGTTTGCTAATATTATATTTCCGATATAACTAAATATATGTCACAATATTTATACTATAATTGTTAGTATCACTATGCCTATAAAAAGACAATAAATTTAAAATGAAATACCAATTTCAGAACTACTAACATGTAGCTTTCATTATTATATTTTTATTTGCCTTTAAATGTCAGGCGTTGCATTTATATGTAATTATACAAAAAGCGCTAAATCAAATTTCCTAAAAAGTTCACAAAATAAGAATTCTTAAAATCGATTCATAATGGCGGAGTAATCGTGTAAAACCCGTTATAAATTTTACATGATACTGAGGACCTACTCCTTTTTTGAAGTCGGTTTAACATTATTAACAATATTTTCTAAAAACCAAAATTGTATAAGTACGTAAAAAATAGTTATTTACATAAAACATAACAATTTCATAAAATTCATCTTATAAAACAGAAAACACTTTCCTAGCGGAAGATGGTACAAAGATTAATTGTGACGTCACCACCGGATGCAGGCTCGCCGGAAGTGGAGGGGGGAGACAGGCCGGATGTCCGGGCGCGCCTGTTTGAGCAGAGAGGGTAAACAAAAATCTCATCTTCGTGTGGAGTCAGGGAATGTATGTTACGCAAATATGTGACTTGTGACTGAATGAAATGCATTTTCTACTATACTTTTGGAAATGATTTATTAGTGTTATAATAAACTTTTCCATCAAAAAGGAAGTCCTAGATTAAATTACATTTTTATGGCTTCACTAATTTGCAAGAATAAAAAATTTCGCCATTATAGTGAAGATAGGCACTGTAACGGTGAAATTTTTATTTTATTGTTTGTCTCTAACAGCCACTTGTCTTTTTTTGAGAATAATATTTGTGTCTTTTTATATTTAAAAAACGTCTAAGTATATTTTTAAAATCAATGAATTATTTATTCCATTTTAAATAACAATTTCTACAAGAGGTTTTCTCAGTATTAATAGATATAAATATGTATTTACATATCTTAAAAAAAAATAAAACCAAGTATGTACCAGCAAAACAGACATTTTCACATGTTATCAAAAATTTTGCATCATACGATATTTAACCTTTGTAACACGTTTATTTCAGTACTTTTCGAAATGTCCAGACAAATCCTCACTATAAGTGTGCCTAATGATCTCAATTCACGAACCATGTTTCAACAAAACTCATAAAAGCCGGTACATGTAACACTCCGCTTTAAAATTACGAACAGTCGGGCAAGTTTTGGAAAACTCATCCCTACTGCATGGCTATGAATTAAATAAACTAGATATGGTATAATTGATGCAACATTTTTTTTATAAGTAATGATGGTTCAGAGCTCAGAGTTCGAGATTTAGAAGCACCCGGAAAACGTGTATAAAGAGAGTGAATTATTTTTGTGTTTTATATAATGTGTGTGTAAAGAAAAACAAGAGATATCTAAAAGGATTACAGCAAATAGACATCAATAGCCTATCTCCGCAGAAAACAGACGTGATAATATTTACAAGTATGTATTAAGTTCATAATCGACATAAGATTTTGATGTAATTTGTGGTGTGTTTAAGTTTTGTTTGTTGTTTAAGTTATAGTTTGATCTGTATTTTCCATGATATATTCTTACACATAATATACATACATATGTACGAGGATGTTTACTGCGAAAACGGCCACCTCTAGCGCATTTTATATTTTAATATACGCTTATTTTGTCGAGCAAAACTATCTAAATTAGTTATGTCTATAATATTATAAAACTAACGCTGCCCTCACGCATACCCGGCATCCAACCGGTTAGCTTTAAATCAGATACATTTAGATAGATTAGCTTTTCTTTACATTGGATAAATATGTACTATTTGACAATCGCCGTGGTGTACAGGTTAACATAACGTCCGCTAATCAGAAGATCCTGTATTCGATCCTCGGTCGAATTAAGTTGGGAAATTATCTTTTCCTGATTGGCCTGGGTCTTGGATGTTTATCTGTATTTGTTATAAAAATATAGTATTGTTGAGTTAGTAGTAGACCATAACACAAGTCTCGAATTAGTTTGGGGCTGACTAAATCTGTGTGATTTGTCCCTATATATTTTTTATTTATTTATATGCCACATCTAGTCCACGGATGTACACAAATCCATGTAAAGCTGCATTTGTAGTGCTTCACATACGTAGAAAGTTTAGTATATTAGAGGGAGAAAGAAAATGTAATGCAACCGGCTCCATAAGTTTCCCTGGCTGGAAATATCGTACGGAATCATCATATTACTCATCTTCTGTTCACGTCTGATAAACCTTATTGGTGTGCAATATCTCTGAATTCGCTTTTCTGCAATTTGGAATAAGCCTTCATCCATTTTCTCTATTATAAAAATTTGAATCCTGTATTATCTAAATTAAAAAGACTATAATGTGTACACCGTTCATACATTATACAAAACCCCTGCGATTTTTAATAACTTAAGCAACGAGAAAACTTCTACTCTATAAAAGTGTGGGATAAATTGAAAAACACGGCATAAAAACACGATACCTTGCCACTTCATTTCCATTTATATGGGGTAACTTGCAGCTCGAATAACTTAGAACTTAACTTGCAAATACCGGGATTACAAGCCTAGAAATTTCCTTGTAAGGGAAATAGAAGAACGGTATTAGTTGTTGTTTGATGCCAAAGTTGGTACATTTATTCAACGACACTATCACTTAATAAAAAAAAAAACAAAGTCTCCCGCTATGTGTTAAGCGTGTTTTTCATACATTTTTACCAATTGAGAGATATATTAAGAGGATTAAAAGGTTTAATTTTAATTTTATTTATTCAACAATTCTTGATTACTATAACATTGAACAAAGATAAGCCCAATTTGTTTTTCTTGTTTTGACAATATGTAAAGCCGATAATAACAAAATCAGCACATTAACTCTAACAAATACGTATAATAAAAACACTTTTTGTAAAACCATACATTCAATCTACGTTAATGTATATTATATAAATCAAATGCAACGCGTAATACATGTACTAGTAATACACCCAGTACATACATACTGAAAGTGGTAAAAAAGTGAATTTTCTTACTTCTTCTAAAACTCAAAATCATAAAATCAAGCTCAGGTTTGTTGCATTCGTCTTGACAATAAATTTTGATACAAGATACCAAACGTTTTTTCTTCAAAAGTTTATTATTAATATATGTTCAGTTTTTAATACAGCTTACAGAAACAAATCGCGAATCGCGACGCACCCTGCACGCAAACTAGCGTGCCGCACGCCATCTTGAATAGAGACAAGACGTTCGCAGGTGATAATAGTTAACGTAAAATGGAACGCCTTCGCCTCGTAGAATGCGTCCGTTCCAACTTATGGATTCATTACGGAAGTTTCACAGTTTATGAATCGTAATTCGAAAGTGGCAATCTTATTTATGATCTCTATTTGCGTTGAACGAATATAAAATTAACTGTTATTGGGCGAGAAAGGAAATTAAACGTTTAATATATTTCATGTTGATGGTATCGATAGAATTCGCACCACTAAAGAGTTCCGAAGCAGATTAATAATCGAAATAAAATTATTCTTACAGCCCTCCATTGCTAAGCAAACCTCTACATTCTTTAGACAATACGGCAAACAATTTAATTTGACGAAATACTAAATACATGTACCTATGTTCTTCTACAAATATAATATTAGATCTACAAATTAATTATTCTTTCGTTGACACGAAATGTTCATAACTGAACATTACTTATCTAGGGACAAATCACACAGATTGAGTTAGTCCCAAAGTAAATTCGAGGCTTGTGTTATGGGACTAACTAAGCAATTCGATATTTCATAACAAAATATATAAATATACATCCAAGACCCTGGTCAATCAGAAAAAGATCATTTTTCACCATAACCTGACCGGAGATCGAACCCAAGACCTCCTATGTAGTGGTCAGATCCATTAACCATTACACCACGGAGGAGGGTATTATACACAATGCAAAACTAAAGACCTCTGCAAACTACGGGAAACCAGGTTTACCCCTATAAATCACGGTTGTGTTTGATAATCCTTGGGTTATTAAATAGGGTTCCTCCACTCCGCTGCTGAATCCAAGCATAACTTACGACGTTATTTCTGTACTTTATGAACTCCTTAGTCTCTATTCACATTGGCGCAGAGACGCAGTAAATTTACTTTCCGCTTCGACTCTGGAGAATATTTGCACTAATTTTGCGTAATACAGGATGAAATTTTTGGCTAAAAAAATTCTAAGCAATTTCTTTATGAAATTGTTCAGGTTATAAAATTAAACAATTTTCAAAAACCTGAAGCGAAAAATAAAAAGAATAAAAAAAAATAATACCTCTGTAGCGCGAAATAAATATAAATATTTTTACCATACAAGTAGATTTGATTGGTCTACTTATGGTAAACATATTTATAGGTATAAATAGAAATATTATGTTTTTATTTCACAATAATCTTTTTGTAAGTTATTGTCATACAGCTTATGTTTTACAATAGTAAATATTCTAAAACTCTGGACTAAATTTCAAATAGTCACTCTGTATATCATGAGTCATCACGCGTACTGTCGTATCTCGCGCAATGCAATGAGCCATGATTTTGACGCTTCGCATTTTTTCCACAGCTTTTCAATGCGTTCCTTGAGATTGAATAGAAATATCATTTATTTATATTGTGATTATATATTTATAGATTTATCACTAAACTTATTGTTCAATATATTCTGCACAGGTACAAGTAATACGAAAATATTAATAATACACGTGAAGTCAAGTTCAGTAAAATTTACTTACACAATTCGAATGTGTAATATCTACCGCAAAACTTCCACTTTCTAATAAATATTACATAAATAATAACAAGTGCCTACTGAGATTCAAAATGTACAAGCTTCAAGCACTGGCCAACGTTTAGGAATTTCTCAACAATTCCTATTCCCAGGCGATTCCCAGATTATCCGAGTTTAGCACTAGTTGTCGGCATTCCATAAGCCGGCACAATGCTAAACTTCTCATACTAAATACTTACCCTCGAGGGGTATTCATTCAGTCCATGTAATTTCATATTGGATTCGAGGAATTTGCCGGCTCGGAATAATCACCACTTAGTTCGGTACCATACCACTATGATGCGGTTTCCAGTCTAAGATAGTTTCACTCGCTTCATGCTGTAGATATTTTTTAAATTTTGTATTGTAAGAAAAACGGATATAGTATAGACAAAACATTATTAAGTCTAATTAAACAAATATTTAACCTACGAGCATTTCAACAAATAAGGCGTCAAGGCGTATAGGTCAAGCGCGCATGCACACAAATCTGATCATGTTTACGTGTCTTAATCCAAATTCCAAATATACATACCTACACTCTCAAAATAAATCATTAATTCACACTATGTATCAAAGCTTTATTTTAGGAACATTAAGAACTAAGTTTATACTGTTATTTATTAAAACCTATGTCTCCGGACCCATTAGAAGAAATAAATCGCTCGCTAGCATCTAGTTGCGGCTATAAAAACAAGAAGACACGTAAACACTTATAATAAACGGGCGAACAACAATACCGTGATGCAGGAATAACGAGAGAAGTTTCAGAACTTGTGGAGTACCCGAAGTCGGATCGAGACCGGCTAGGGTCGCAACGTCTAGTAGTTTGTAGCTGCACATTTAAATAAAGCAAAAACAAACAAAGGTATGGGTGTATAACATAATATTTCCGGTAAACAAACCCGCAATCATTCATTAAAGAAAAACCATTATTAAAACTGGTGCATACTCAGTTTTAAAGTTCACCTTTATTTAATATTTTATAACATATTTGCTCGTAAAGTGGCTGTAATTACACCAATTTCAATATCGTAATGTATTTCATTACGCACTTGTGCGTTTTACATTACAATAGTAATGTAAAACGCACGAGTGCGGTAATGTAATGTAAACCGCACAG